>JAXBDA010006281.1:0-21295 GCA_036023075.1 Gaultheria prostrata | reverse complement strand
CTCCTCGCCCGTGGACGTACCTCAATCTTGGGGGAACCACGTAAATCTCTGTGTCGTGTGATTGCTTGTTGGTTTGGTTTGTTTTCTCATTACTTTATCGCGTTCATAGCGTGCGTTTTACAACAAAAACTGCCACACTTTGTAATGTGGATTATGATGAAGATGTGTATATTTTCCGGCCCCTTCAGTTCAATACTGTTCCTGTTGTGAAAACAGCCACCGAGCCTCTAAATCCAAGTGAGCTGCCCAAAATGGTGGAGGGTCTGAGGAAGATCAGTAAGAGTTATCCTCTAGCCATAACTAAAGTCGAGGAGTCAGGAGAGCACACTATTCTTGGTACTGGCGAGTTATACTTGGATTCCGTCATGAAAGACCTTAGGGAGCTGTATTCAGAAGTGGAAGTCAAGGTGGCAGATCCAGTTGTCTCATTTTGTGAAACTGTTGTGGAGTCATCATCTATTATATGTTTTGCTGAAACGCCTAACAAAAGAAACAAAATAACCATGATTGCAGAACCACTGGAGAGAGGACTTGCCGAGGACATTGAGAATGGTGTTGTAAGCCTTGATTGGCCCCGGAAGAAAATCGTTAACTTTTTCCAGGAAAAATATGACTGGGATTTGCTCGAGGCACGTGGTATATGGGCTTTTGGACCTGGTAAACAGGGGCCTAACATTCTGTTGGATGCCACACTTTCAAGTGAAGTTGACAAGACATTGCTGAATGCTGTTAAGGACTCCATTGTTCAAGGATTCCAGTGGGTTACCCGAGAAGGTCCCCTTTGTGCCGAACCTCTAAGAAATGTTAAGTTCAGAATAATTGATGCGAAAATTGCACCTGAGCTGTTGCATCGGGGCAGTGGTCAGATCATTCCAACTGCTAGATGGGTGGCTAATTCGGCATTCCTTATGGCTACACCACGGCTTATGAAGCCAGTATACTATGTCGAGATACAAACACCTAAAGATTGTGTCTCCACAATCGACACAGTATTGTTGCGCAGGCGTGGGCACGTCACAGCCAATGTTCCTCAACCCGGAACCTCGGCTTCTATTGTCAAGGCATTTTTACCGGTGATCGAATCGTTTGGCTTGGAGACAGACCTGAGGTATCACACCCAAGGACAGGCATTCTGCCTCTCTTTGTTTGATCATTGGGCTATGGTACCTGGTCCCCCTCTTGACAAGAGTATTGTTATAAGACCACTTGAGCCTGCATCCATTCAACACCTGGCTCGTGAATTTATGGTGAAGACAAGACGTAGAAAGGGGATGAGTGAAGATGTGAGCATCAATAAGTTCTTCAATGAAGCCATGGTTGTGGAACTAGCTCAGCATGCAGCTGATCTCCATCAACAAATGATGTAAGTGGGAGATTGTACGATTTGGTGCTCATCTTGTTCCATGTTTCTACCAGACCTTTGTGAACATGGAGGTTCTCAGAATCACTCATACTATAACAATGTACTTTCTTGGCTCTATTCTTATGCTTTATAAGTTACAATTATGATCATGATATACCAGTATAAGTATTTCTTTGATTTTCTGGATTCCCATCGACAGTTAAGTTTGATGCCCTGGTTGACTATAGTTTACTCCTTTTTGTAGTTGACACTACAATAAGTCTGTTATGTAATGTCGAATTCTTTTTGTGGTTCAGTATGAGGTATTGCGGTATTTTTACTGATTGCTAAGTGATTTGTGATAGTTTGAAGTTCAATACTTCCATGACTATGTAAGGATAAGCACAAGTGTGGTGGGAACCAGTGTTCTAAAAGGCGGCTGAGGCGGCCGATTAATCGGCGCCTCGGCGCTAGGCTGTGGGTCACCCCCGCGCCTAGGGTCGAGGCGTTTGAAAAGGTCGAGGCGTTTGAAAAGGCGGTGACCCGATTAATCGGCCATAAGGCGGTGTAAGGCGGCGATTAATCGACTAGGCGGGCTAGGCGCTAGGCGTGAACTATCGGTTAGGCGGCGTAAGGCGGAGAAAGGCTGAGATTTATTGGCCATAAGGCGGGTAAAATATGCAAATTTAGAAATTTAAGGGCTTTGGTGTCATCCTAATAAAATGTAAGGGGGTTTTGGTGTATTTTCTATATATATGTTGTATACACTTCACAAAATATACCAGCACTTTTACACGATCGAAATTGTTCCAAGCCTTAGTTTTCGAACTCCAGTCTCCAAGACGTCTTCGATCGTAGTTTCAATCGTCTCTCACGGTCTCACCTCGGCTCACTCTTGGATCTTCAGTTCGTTTTCAATATTGTTAGACTGTTAAGCGTAGTCTGGTAGCGTAAATGGCTCATATATTTACTTTTTTATGAGAACTCTTAGTTTCCATGTTATTTAATATTTTGTTCTACTTTTATTGATGTATTTGCTCTCAAAACTTGGGAAGGGGAGAATAGTTTTTAAAAAAAAAAATTTGGCAAAACCGCCTTATTGTAAAGGCGCCGATTAATCGGCGATTAATAGGCTAAGGCGCTAGGCGGTGCCCGGCCGCCCGACTAGCGCCTAGCGTCTTTTAGAACACTGGTGGGAACAAATGTAGTTGCACTTGGAACCGTTGTCGCCTTTGAGTCTCAGACAGGGAACTTGAACAAGAGCAATGCGGGATTGAGCGTCTCCAACGCCGACCTTAGTGCTTCTTTGACCGTGTGAGTTGCTTATTCCTTTTTTAGCTTTTCAAAATCTGTAGAATCCAAAAATTTGCTATCTAGAATTTTCGGTAAGCGCTCCATATTGATTTTAAAAAGCCAGAATCTCAAATCTTAAAAAAAAAAAAAAACTCCCCTGAACGCCCACTATGATTGAATATGGTGAGAAGGAATAAAAAAAAATGCACGTAATTTTCACCCACATTTGGTTGGTGAGGGTGACCGACAATAATGAGCAGAAGATAGGATTTTGGAACGAGGTAAGCTACCAAATTAAACACTAACACAAGAAAAATTGCCCAAAACATTGAACAAAACCAACCAAAGAACAATGCAATACAAGAAGCCGCGTGGATAGACGAGAGACATTGGAGTACTATATTCTGGGCATACTAATAAATCTCTCAAAAAAACCAACTACAGACAAAATAAGGTTACAAGAAGATAATATAAGGTCATGGTACCATAACATCAGTGTCCAGGAAGCACATACCAACTAAATTAGTACGTGCAACTTTGGCCAATCATTTGGACGACCAATCATATGCATGTTGTTCCACAATGCAGTCATCGGTCTGTTATTTGATGTGTTTGCTTTCCAACAGAAAGACGAGAGAACTCGATCAGCAGAAGAATTGTTCGAGAGAAACACCATCCATGCCTTCCCAAGACCTCAGACTCGCAGTGAATGCCTCTACAAAATGTTTGGGCGAGATTTTCTCTTCATCATCCGCGGATTCATTCTCAACTTATCTTCCTTGGTTCTACTTTTTTTCTCTCCTAGGTTCATTCCACCATCCATCTGCAATTCACCAAATACTCATCCTTTTTCTTTTCTTTTTTGAGAGCAATACTCATCCTCTTGTGTTGTCTCTTGGTTGCTCAAAATTCTGTCTAGTGTAACACCATTTGGCTTCAAGTTTTTTCCCTCCAAAAAATCTTTCAATATCCTAATCATCATTCAGTCGCATAATACGCCAGAAAAGGATCTTATCCTTCTATGTAAGTCTCATCCTTACAGCCGCATGGATTGGGAAAGCATTCCCACCGCAAGTGACCTCCTCTGCATGTCCAAATCCCTTCACAGATTTTATGTTTGATCTCACCTAGACGTCAGCGAGGTAGCCAAAAGTTGACATCAGCACTCATAATCTGATTGACAAAAATGAAAGGGATCAATGACTTATTGAAGTTCAACCTGGTTAACAAATATAATTAGAGTCTGAGATAGGGATAACGAAGAACAAATTTCCGTAGTGCTTGGGTCGTTATTTGTGATTGTATGTCCTTGTATTGCTCACCAATGAGAACATCAATTTCACGCTGGGGAACAAGAGCGGCTACCTACAAAAATTAGCATGGGTGAACAGATGTCATATATAGTATGAAAACAATTGAAGGGTTTGCAGAGGTAAAAGAAACTGTAAGGTATTTTACTTGACTTCTCTTCCCTCTCACCGAATCCCTTACAAATATGAGTACAAGAGGTGAATGCGTTTGAGGGGACAATAGCATCAACTGATAAGCTAAAAGCAAGACAGAAGAGTTAGCTTGTTTACACACAAACCAACCAAAATGCTATCAGTACGCCACTTATGCATACCAAATGTACACCAAGTTAACTCTTAGACAGAAGAGTTTAACCCTTGTCTGGAAGAATCAACTTGGTGTGGATTTGGTGTGCATGAGTGGTGTACCCATCGATTTTTCCCAAAACAATATTCACAGTTCGTCTATGGCCAAGTACAAAACCATGGTACTATCTTCTAAATATCCAAAAGGCAACAATAATTCACACCTATTTGTTCAGGTTTAAGAAGACATGATAGAGTTACTGAGACCCTTCAAAGGAGATCCATTTTCCCACACCAACACAACTCCTTGATGAAGTCTTGCCCAAATAAAACACAATTTCTCTCATGAAGAGTTGTCCAGAGAACAAAGAATTATCTTATGTAGAAGAGTGTTGACCAGAGCAAACAATTCAAAAGAATCCAGTTACAAAATGACAATGAGCCAGTCCCATGTCAATAGTATCAACTACCAAACATGGAGAAAACCTAATGGTGGGGCACACATAGACCCATGGGGTTTCCCCACAAGGGGTTCCTCATCTTCAAAAAACATACAAAGAACCTACTGCAGATACACCTGCTATAAGAAGCCAAAGAGCCTATGAAGGGAACACCCAGCCATAAACCACCAAAAATAAGTAAAAATGTCAACAGCGGCTTGGTTTCTAATAGCATCAAAAGACTTTGAAGGACGAGATGGTATAAGTAACACATACGCTTTATGCACTGTACTACAAAGTTCCACAGAAGAATGGCCCAAATCTGTTAAATGGTTACTCCAAAATTAGTAAGTAAGGGCGTTTGGACACCAGGTGGCGGTGCTCCAAGACCTAATGGAATAATTACTGCAGTAGAAGTACTTCACACTCGAGCAATCAGAGATCTCCCATACATCATTCTACTGCTGCATTTGAAGGAAAGCGAACTCCCTCTGAAAATTGAAACTTACCTTTTTCCTCTGAAAATTGCATCCTCTGACTGGTTGAAGAATCCCTTTCTTATTGTGGATTGGATTAATACACATCCTGGAAAGCATCACAAAAATGATCGAGCTGAATTGAAGTAGGAAACATGAAATGATCGAATTGATAGCCTAATATGAATCGTATGCGATTAGGATAAAAATTACCTGAAAATTCGCGGCCGTGAATTGGAGAGAGAGAGAGACTAGACTGTGTAATAAATCGGGGGGGGGGGGGGGGGAGGACGACGACTGGTGGGGTTTATATAGGAGTAAAACGGCGTCGCCCTGATGTTATCCAAAACGACGTCGTTTGTGGGTACATGACATTGGTTCAACCTATGTCATGTACCCAAAAACGACGTCGGAGCATTTTTGAAGCTTCCCAACATGGTAGTGCAACTTAATTGGTCACTCGAGATTTCTTACGGGATTATTAATTTGATCGAATCTGTTCAACATTTAGATCTTTGCAATAAGATACACCTTGTTAATTAGTGTACTAATTTAATTCTTATTTGTGCATGATCGGAGAGGATTGGTGTGAATGTTTTTTTATGAAAATAGATTTGGCCACATTTGATCCAACCCCTTTTGTTTAAGAATAATGCAAACTGCGATTATGTAGAGTAATTGCTCGATTGTGATTCATTAAAAGATTTTTAATACGATCTGATTTGTTCATGTCGTAGATTGTTTCAAGATGATAGACCATGTTAAGAATTATGTAAATCGATTATTGAATGATACATAATCGAAAGTGGTTTAAGTGAAATTTTTTTGCTGATAATATATCTGCCCACACTGTATCAAAATCATTTTTAGCAGAGGAATAAATGAAAACGAAATTCAGGAGCGGAAGAGGGTTGATGATGATCCAGATTTCACAAGTCATAGTTCCCTTGCCGGGCTGCAATTGTAATGTAGCTTTTTCCTTAATTCTCTCTCTCTCTCTCTCATGGCGGTACATTCTTTTTGTTTTTTTTATCAGTTACAGTCTGCAATGCTGAAATTAAGATGATATAAATGGGGAATTCAGTGTCAGATTAGTTGGTGTCATCTGCTCAAAAGTGGATTCCTCTACCTCCTCACGGAAAGAAAATTTGGGCATGCTGTAATTCTGTAAAATTTTGCTAGGTTCTGACAGAATTGAAACTTTTCCGATGAGTATGACAATGCGGGTTTTATCGTATATGAAATGTGGATCCATATTTGACCTTTCAATACTCTGATTTCGTGGTTTCGCTATAGCGGGTTTATGACAGGTGTGAATTGAAATCATGTAACACTAGAACACTTTGGCATTGATTCGAGTCCCTAAACAATCCTAGTGACAAAGATTCTGATTTCACCTTTCAAGGTTACTCTAAATTTCATGGTTTCGCTATAGCGGCTTCATGATAGGTGTGAATTGAAATCATGTAACACTTTGGCATTGAGGATAATAAATAATAATCTGATCCAGCTTGTGTATAGTGAACCTGGTCCTCTTTGCCGGGCTGATGATGTCGTTCCTTCTCAAGGATAACGTTCTCAGGTAATACAAAGATTCTTGCATACCTGTGAGCTATGCACTGGCTTACAAGTCTTGCACTATGAAATGGCCTTTGATTTTTCAAGTAGATGCAATTGTGATAATGAGCTATGCCTGGTACTCTTTGCCGGGCTAATGATGATCCAGAATGATTAGGAACAAATCGTAAGTGTCTCTTCTCTTTTGGTTTATTATGTGATATTTCTACTTCTTTGTGTAATATGTGCAAATCCAAGCTAATTTGTTCTTTGAACAAGTGCAGAATGATTGTGATTTTGTAGCAAAAATAATTATGGAAGAAAAATGTTTACAACTTTAAAATGTATAAATATCCCTGGAGAACGACCATTTTATTGAGAGGTCCCAAACATTGAGATTTTGCTTGAAATATGAGTTGATCATCTTGTGACTTACTTACCCATTGTAACCTCGATTTGAGAGATTCTAGCTAGTTGCAAGAGTGGGACAATCCTCATTTCGTTGGGGCAAGGAGCCCAAACTAATGGAAGTTGTTGACTAGTTGCTACTTTGCAAGCTAAATGAGGATTTATTTATTTTTTTTTTTTATAAATTTCTGAACTTCATCAGTACATCATCCTGTGAGGCACTACTCTGTGAGACAAGTGAAAGCCTGTGATGTCATTACAAGACAAATGCAGTTTCTCCTTGCTTGGTGACTGTGCAGTTAATCGGAGCAGCAAGGGTCCATTGATGCCTGTTGGAGCGAGTGAAGTTGATCAAATTCATGAAATTAGCTCCACTCATACTAATGGCTGCACAGATGGCTGTCAAAATTGATTAGGTGAAAAGTATGAACAACTGCGCTGTGGATGTTGCAAGCTTGGTGAATTATTAGATCATGCTACTTTGGATTCTGTTGAGGATAAATAATCTAATCCAGCTAGTGTATGGTGCAACTGGCTATGTCCGGTAGAAAAATCAAGTGGATCCCAGAATTGCATCACATGCATTGGACCTGGCAAACAGTGTCCCATTTTGATCTCCACTTACGTAAGTCACTTCATGCTCACTCAAGTTTTATCACGTCCTTCTGGTGGTGTTTTGATTCTCTTTTGTCTAAACAATCTCAGGTAATTCTCTGTGAGACGCCCATATTTGACAGTCATTATTTTTCAGTAGGGATTCAAAGGTCTGAACAAGTGAAAGCTCCTCTCAACAAACCCAAGTGGATTGACGAACTTCATCAAAAGCAGCTGCTTCTTGATTTGGTAAACTTTGTGTCCAAGATTTCGTCGATCTGGATTGTTTTCATTGTTTTTATTTGGTGCTTGACTTATTTTATTTCAGGACACTGCAGTAACGGCAATCAACAGTGCTTAAAAACTTGTGGGTCCCGCAGGCTCTACAGCTCCGTTCCCCATTTTTACCATGTAATCTCCCTTAATATCGTCTCCCAATCACCAAAAGATGGCACAATCATCAAATCGAGTTTGTTTTTAGCAACGGAGATCATGATAATTTTTGGTGATTGGGAGACAATACTAAGGGAGAACCTTGTTTCTATACACATAAAGCCATTCGGTAAATGGTTTGTCCTTTCTTTTCTCACAAAATGCCTGTTGAAATGTTCATGAATAATCAACAAAGTTTGTGACCTGTAAATGCATCGATGTTCCATGCACAGCATTTCTGTTCCCCGCCAAGTATTGTGTTTGGCTTTTGTTTTTGGTACAACATCAGTTGATCACTTCCCTCACTATTTTGGATTCTTATGATCTGCAAGGTCTCAATCATGTGTGGAATATGCAGATAAAGCTGCATTACATAAGCATTCACTTGGTCAAGTGTAGCTATGGATATTCATTTTGGCTATCCTTTTGGGATATGGTTATTCTTTCATGCAGAATTTGCTTGCCTATGGATTTTGAACTCTGCCAATGACCTTACAAACTCTCTGTTGTGTAATGGTTGTTTGTGGTTGATGGGAGTGCCTGCAGGTTTCAAGTTAAACACTGAGCTTGCAGGAGTTCTGAGCATGATCTCTCTCAATGCAGTCCAAATTTGGTCTACTCTTTGGTAACTTGTGGGTTTCCTCTTCGTTTATTTCGTTCAAGGACTTGCCATAGCAGTGGTTCTTTTTGGCCGGCCTTCATCCTCGAATTCAATTTCCATGTCAATCCAATTTTTTGAATCTCCCAAAATTGTGACTTTGATCTCCTCCCTCAACATGAAGCACAAACCTCCTGCACTTCCATCCGGCTCCACAAAGTAGAACTTCTTGAACCCCAGCTTCTTGCAAATTCGCTCCACCTTATACCACCTGTTCTTTGTTTCGGTCATAAGATTCCGCTATAAGGTGTTTTATGCGTCATTGTTGTTTTGGCTATCAGCAGCTTAGATGCAAGAGTCAGAAAAACTGGGATTATAGATTGTTTCCTAAGGAGGACATGGAAGCCTTGTGGCTGCAAAAGTAAGACGCCACTGTGAAAAGAGAGTGCATGAAGAAGTACTCGTATTCCCGTCGGGTAATTTCCTTTGACTATGCTCTTGCTTTTTATTCACTTATTTTGTTTGATCCAAACAAATAGTTCATTCCCGATTAGTCCCATGAAAAAAATAGACCCATGATGCACTACATTAGTCCCATGGAAAACACAGACCCATGATGTACTACATGTTTTCCACAATAGCATTTTGTTTCAATACCACACGGTGTTTTCCTTCAAACAAATTCAAACTACATAGATTGACAAAATTGAGCATGTTTAATGATCAAATCATCAACATGTAAGTTTAAAAGCCAAAGTGAGAATCGAGACTATCGAGTAGTAAATTGTACTCCCTCCGTCCCTTTTATAGTGTAGACATTTTCATTTTGGACTGTCCCTTAATGTGTTTTGAAAAGTTAGTGGGTACATTTCCTATTTTGCCCTTAAAAGTAGATTCCTTTTTGAAAAGTTAGTGGGTATTATTATATTGATAAAGGTAAGTAGTGGAAAGTTGATGTAAAAGTTGATGTGAGAGAAAATAAGTTGGAATTACGAGGTAACACACTTAAAAAGGGACGGAGAGAGTAACTTTCACTCATAATCCAGTTCCTGCAGTTTATTTGTGAAAGAGGATTGTCTTGTTTCAGGAGAGGAGAAATGATCAAAATATGGGAAGTGGAAGATGGAGCAACAACTTAGACCAAAGTCTTGCGTCTGAATCGCGTAGACGAAGAGAATTGAATTCTTCTGTTTGTTCAAATTCCATGTCCTTTGGTGTTTATGGAGCAACACAAACGATGAAACAGAGATATTTAATCAAACAGAACTCTGTTGGAGAACTAAATTCCCAGTTTACACTCCCTAGGAGATCATTTCCTCATGTCAAACACAAGTCAAGGCGATGAAAGTTCTCAACCAAAGTTACCAAACCCTCCATTTTTTCCAACTTACATGGCTGCCACTGAATCTACCAAGGCAAAGGAAAGATCATTCAGCACACCGAAGCAACGACCTGGCATTTTCGATCACATTGTTGGTTCTAGCTCCCCTTACAAATTCAGGCCCTCATCTTGGTCTTCTTTCGATGACGAATTGAGGGGCAAACATGATGGAGGGAAAGGCAATTCTGGGCATATTTCTCATAGAATGAAAGGTCTTTACAAAGGTTGACAAGATTTTGCCTCGGGTTTAACTTATTGAGTTTCTTGTGTTTATATGATCTTTTATGGTAATGTAAGAAGTGTGTATTGTGTAAATAGAGTTGCGAAGATTTTTTTTTTCCTTCCTTGGATTGGACAGTTTGTTCAATGGTTCCAACGTGGTGAGGTGGAGTTTGTATAGCATCTCTTTTTGAGCTATGTGATATGCAGAGAAAGCTTTAGACCTTGTAATCTAGCTATCTACACCAACAGTTCTTGTAATAAATGGAACCATATCTCCACAACTCCACCTTGGATCATCGTGCCATTTCTTCCCACGGGTCCACAAATAGTTGGGAAGAAATAGTGTCCCGAATCGAGGTACAGCAGGGGAGATATGACTGAACAATGTTCCCAGGACAAGTCTAAACCACTAGGGGCGTCCAAATCTTCCAATTGCAGTCTGTATTCGACAAGGAATCCAGCACGTACCGAGCCCATGTGCCTGTGGACCACGGTAAGAAAACCACTTGTCCATATGAGGTCCGCTTTAGAGATAGGACTTGGGATACACAGTCCTACAAAGGCCCATGTGTCTTGCAGCAAATGACCGCACCGGACCGGACCTCGATAGTAATAAGCAAAAGATTAGAATCCGGAAGGAGGTAAGCTACCAAATTTTTACACTGACACAAGAAAACTTGTCCAAAACATTGAGCAAAACCAGCCAAAGAACAATGCAATACATGAAGCCGCCACGGCCAGGCAAGAGACATTGGAGTATTATTTTCTGGGCATTATGTACATCCCTTGCAAAAAAGCACAAGAATTTGTGGAGAGAGAGAGAGAGAGAGAGAGAGAGAGAGATCTATTTTCTACAAATTGAAAATTTCTTTTTCTTATCAGCAAAATGCCATATACTATTAACTATGGAAAAATAAGGTTACAACTAGATGATATAGGTCATGGTACAATAACATCCCTGCCCAGGAAGCACATACCAAATAAATTAGTACATACAACTTTGGCCAATCATTTGGAATACAACTTCAACCAATCATATGCAGGTTGTTCCACAATGCAGTATCGGTCTGTCAATTTGATGTGTTTGCTTTCCAGCAGAAAGACGAGAATTCGATCAGCAGAAGAATTTTTGGAGAGAAACACGAAAGTAAGTCTTGACACAAGCACAGACGAACCTCTTTGCAGTACAATGACATGAAACCACTTAGACGGCGCAGACACCAAGAAAGTTGTCCATTGCACAAGTTCTAGAAACACTGATGTAGAGTCAAGTCGTACTTACTATCGGACAGTTGCCGATTACATCTCAAGAGACTGGCCAGGATTTCTTAATGTAGGTACCATATTCCCATGACTAAGCATGTTCCCCGAATAACCGCCATCTTAAAGATTTCACTATGTTATCAAAGACCACATCATTTTTGGCCAAATAGCGCTCAGCTTCCTTCCTGTTTTCGATAACATTCCCTTCTATGACGAAGTTGTTTCCTTCTTCCACAATGACACCATGTTCGCAAGCCAAATCCAAGACCTCAGACTCGCAGCGAATGCCTCTACCGAAATTTATTGCAAGTTCAGCCTTTTTCATTGGAGGAGACAATGTATTTTTCACCACTTGAACACAAATTCCAACACCAGTTACCTAAAGACCAGACAAGATGAAAAACCCAATGGCTGAAAACTTGAAGTGATTGACAGAAGGAATCGATATCTAATTTTTTCGTAACAAATGGAAGCGTAATGAAATCCAGTTCTACAAAATTTTCAATGCAAACCAAATATAGAATTTACCTCTTCCATATTAAACTATGTAAAGTCAATGAATCACATGTCATATCTAGAAGCAGACTTTAAACTTAACACCATATCTACATGGAAACATAGTTATCAAAATCGTGCGATTCGCGATTCGAATCGTACGATTCGGTTCGATTCAGGGTGTTTTCGATACGAACCGATACTATGAATCGCATGTGCAGCAGAATCGTACACTGAATCGGTGAATCGTGAATCGTGAATCGAATCGTTTGAATCGTACGATTCAGTTCAATTTTAAACCCATGGCTTGCATGTGGGCCAAAATAAAATAATTGATAAATTGCAGGGATTTCTTTAATTTTTTTGGCATATAAAGGGTCGACTCTCTTTTCAAAAGCTTCCATAGCACTTTTCAAAAGATTGTAATGGAAAAAAGTTATGGTTTTTCACCTGCTGGGTAGACTACGATCACATCCCTTGCTATAAATGCAAGTGCCTTGCCTATTTAGACCACTTGATCATCTATTTATCTTCTTAAACATTACTTTTATTGATTCCAACTTGAAATCTACATTTTTTATGCATTTTTAAAAAAAGGACCGAATCGGAGCGATTCACGATTCGTAACCAGACCATTTCGATTCACGATTTGACAACTATGCATGGAAAGCTTCCAAAGGAGAACTTGCTCTTGCTTTGGACTTCATTTTTATCATTTCACTTTCCAGTGTAAATAACATAAAACAAACCAAACTAGACCAGACCAAACTAAGCCTTGTATGCTCAATTGGGACGGGCAATTTGCTCATTTTTGCCATTTCACTCTATGGCATCCGATTCCGAACAAATTCAATAAGCTGGGAGCCTCCCACTCTTTTTTACTGTAGCTATTATTCTTTTTCCCCCTAGCATTCTTATCAAATAGTAATCTTACCAGTTAAACATATTGTTGCATCTCTTGGTTTTCGCTGAATTTGAACAGCAACCCAAATCTATTCTCTCTCTACTTATCTTCCTTGGAGCTACCCATAGCAATTAAAAAATCCTTAATTCTACTTTTATCTCTCCTAGTCATATCCATCTGCAATTCAGCCTGTGTTGTTTCTGGTTTGCTCAAAATTCTGTCTTGCATAACACCAATTGGCTTAAAGCTTTTTCCCCCAAAAAAATCTTTTAATATCGTAAGCCTCATTCGGTCGCATAATACGCCTGAAAAGGATCTTATCCTTTAAGTATATGTGTCTATCAATAAGTTTACCTTATCTTCAGTCTTGAGCAATCCTGTTCTTGAAATTCTCATCCTTACAGCTGCATGGAATGGCAAGGCATTCCCACCACACGTGACCTCCTCTGCATGTCCAAATCCCTTCACGGATTTTATGTTTGATCTCACCTAGATGTCAGCAAGGTAACAAAAAATAAACATCAGCAGTCATATAATCTGATTGACAATATTGAAGGGGATCAATGACTTATTAACCTGGTTAACAAATATGATTAGGGTCTGCGATTGGGATAACGAAGAACGAATTCTCCGTAGTGCTTGAGTCATTATTTGTGATTGTATGTCTTTGTATTTGTCACCAATAAGAACATCAATTTCATGCTGGGGAACAAGAGCAGCAACCTATAAAAATTTGCACATGGTGAACAGATGTATCGTATATAGTACAAAACCAGAGGGAGGTTTTGCAGAGGGAAAAGAAACTGCAAGGTATTTTCCTCAACTTTTCTTCCCTCTCAACAAATCCCTTGCAAATCCTTGATCACAACACAAGAAGGAGAAGAAGAAGAATATAAAGAGTACAAGAGGTGAATGCATTTGACAGGACAATAGAATCAACTAATAAGTTAAAAGCAAGACAGGATGCGAATTGTAATATAAACACTAAACGTCAATGAAACGGCCCGCCCCAACTGACCTGCTCACCCTTAGCCTAACCACGTGGCTCAAAAGGTTAACCTCGAGTTATACAATAGCTAGTCGGATTTTATTATATATTACTCCTATTTCTTATACTCCATCGATGTGGGATGCTACAATCCTGTAATGACCCGCCCCAGCTGACCTACTAACCCTTAGCCTAACCACGTGGCTCAAAAGGTTAACCCCGAGTTATACAGTAGCTGGTCGGATTTCGTTATATATTGCTCCCGTTTCTTATACTCCATCGATGTGGGATGCTACAATCTCCCCACCTTTATACACAACGTCCTCGTTGCGCAAAATGGCCTAGTAACGTTCCCCTGGTGGCCATAGTGCAGCACTTAGTTCTGCATAGCACTTTGCTCCAACTCCGGGATTCAAGAGGTGGCTCATACAAATTCTAGAGGTGGCTCCCACCATGTAGACCAAAGAGGTGCTCTGATACCACCTGTAACGACCCGCCCCAGCTGACTTGCTAACCCTTAGCCTAACCACGTGGCTCAAAATGTTAACCTCAAGTTATACAGTAACTACAGTCCATAAAAACTTGAAATACCGTCAATTTAAGGGGTTTACTAAAGTTCAAATCAAAGAAAACGGAAAACCAAAAAGGCTATATAATATCATTTCCTGGCTAGGCAAACTATTAATTATACCTGTCCAAAAATAGGTTAAACCCAGACGCACAAGACTACTTACGGGCTCTAGAAGAGCTAGTAGGTAGATGGTCTCTTCTTAACTTTACAACTAGAACAACAAATAGAAAATCACAAAAGCATTATGACAGTATTTAATTCACCAACCTTCTGCTGATGAATTTTGAAGCCAATCAATCAGCGTTAAAAAAATTAATCACCATTTCATCACAATAAAGCATAGGAGATAGAGATGGGAGATACCAAAAAAAAATCCCTTTTCTAAGCAGGTTACAAGATGAAAGAAAGTTACCATTCTCAACATCTAGTTAGACTTCAAGTCTTCAACCATATGATTTTTCCCCATAAGGATATGTGAGCCGGTTTACACACAAACAATATTCACAGTTCTTCTATGGCCAAGAACAAAACCATGGTACTAAACTTCCTAAATATCCAAATGGCAATAATAAACTGATTTGTTCAGGTTTAAGAAGACATGGTAGAGTTACTGAGAACCCTTCAAAGGAGATCCATTTTCCCACACCAACACAACTTCCAAAGTCTTGCCCAAATAAAACACAAATTCCCTCATGAAGAGTTGTCCAGAGAACACAGAATTATCTGATGTAGAGGAGTGTTGACCAGAGCAAACAATTCAACAGAATACAGTTACTTAGTTTTAATGGGTGTTTATTCCTTGGAAGTGTAAGTTTTGATTTTGTTATCTATAGAAGCCTATCCCTAGCATTCAAAATTTTGACCCCGTTCCCATTCGTCGTATCGGTATGATCCGCGTTCCATGTAACATAGGTCTAGGCAGCCGCTCCACTGAAAGCCAATTGGTTTTGAGATTGACGCTTCAATAAAAAAGAAGACTACGGGGCAGAGGGGGGAGAGAGAGAGAGAGAGAGAGGACTCACACTATCAACCACAATTACATCTACTGATCCACTTTTGGTCAGTGTATCAACCATGCAAAGCAAATTCTCAGCAGAGTCTGGTTGAGAAATGAGGAGGTTTTCCGTCTTTACTCCTATTGCTTCTGCTAGGGAAGGGTCCATTGCATTCTCCACATCAAGATATGCACAATACCCTGCAATAAAGACCATTCATTGTCCACATATGACAATAAAGCAATAGGAAAAGGATGAATAAACACTCCGAGAAGGTGAAGAATAATTGTTCGAAGCATAGTTATAAACAACGCATGATAGGAAACATGTGTATTTGGCAGCCATTGCATATCTGCAAAGCAACTTACATAAACTGCAACCAAACTTTAAGAACTATGCGGAACAGACGTTCTTTTACTAGGCCTTTTCCAACACAATAAGGCATCGAATTCAAATCCAATTTCACTTAATGGAAATATGCTTGATCATAACGAACTTTATACAAAGATGCATATTGTATCCACATATATGAGTGCGTATGTTCCCATCAGGAAAATTGGTTGTCTTCCATCACAAATCAAGTGGCCAACTACAGTCATGAAAGACACTATCCCTAGGCTAAGCAGGAAGTATTCCATCCACAATTAACTGTCTAGTGGAAGAAGATAATGTTTGGCCAGAAAATGGACCACCAATGCAAGTAAGGATCTCCGTAATGTTCAGCCTCCAACCAATTTCAGGCAGTCATGCATGGGACTATGGGAACACAAACCTTCTTGTTAACTTTCCTACATATCGGACATCTAAGTAGCACGATATCGATACACAACTATAACACTTACACGCGGGCATGAAGATGTTACAAAACTGCAGGATGTGACATGTGAGGAAGACACAGAACGTGTGTGTTCTACATGTTTCTATATGTTGTATTTGGAAAGCTTTATCAACAGACGGCACAAATGCAACAAAACACTTCATTGAAGACATCCTAAATAAATCCATCGACTTAGCTTTCGCAAACGTATATCAAACAAATTAAATAAAGCATACATCAAGTTCAAGAAAATATTACGTAATTACATACACCAGGAATCACACCTCCTCTAAGGCAAAAATTCTAAAAATTAATTACTCTAGGTGACAAAGAATCAATAGGAAGGACCAATGCGCAAATGGATGCTCAGTGCAACACATTCTTTGATAACACATTTTCAGCCACCTTAGAAGTGTTTGAGCATAAGACTAGGCGTCATCTTGCAGATGAGCATAAAAATAGGCTTGCACGATAAACACAACGTTTTGAAGACTAACGACATACTCCTCTAGATCTATGGTCTTCTGATACTTCTTTTAGACATATTATAAATACACAGAGTCCCCACAATTCCAAAAGAGACTTCAAAGTATAACAACAGCTAAAAATATATAAATTCATAATAGTTCATGTACTCATTGGCTCTCCTTGATTTTACAACATACAATGTTCAGCCCAAAATCTTCGTCTGACAACTCTCACATAAGTTAGGAAAATTGTTCTACCAACAACATTCAAAACGTGGCCTAGAGGACCTAGAATTAAAACCATGCCTCTTACAAGAAGGCAAAGTAGAAATGCTTAACTGCGATTCTGCCATTCTGTCCCTCATTTTTGCCCATGCATGGACTCTAAGAGCAATTTAGGCATGACACCGCACTACCATGGAGCCATGGACAATGTTCAAAATACAAACCTAGTCACAGAGTTCTAATCTTGATGTTACAGCTTAGGCTTCCAATCTCCCGGGACGAACTTTTCTCACCCATGCAAAGGGCATCATTCTTTGGAGTCTGTTATAATGAATACCATGCAATAGTTTGGGCAGCCCCGAAGAAATATGACATCTAAGTAGCTAAGTGTTAGCACCTTGATCTTTCAACCGTGCTACGCTGAACTTAGGGTGGCACCTTGCACCCGAGTTGATCAGCGAATACTAAGGCATGAGGGAGGCATGCCAGGACAAGGTGACCCGATGGTGTTGTTGGGTGGCAGCACTGGTCCCGTTAACGAGTATGCTTTGATGCTTGCACATGAAGGCCCAAGAAATATTGAGGCACGGATGCATGAAGTTGCAGCTAGCTTGTGGGACAATACGGTCAGAAAACGGCCAAGGCATTGAGCTGGGGTTGGAACACAAAATTGGCTAAGGCATGGATAAGATCGGGCAGTTATCGGCGGTTACATTTCTGCACATGTTGCAGGCAGCTTGGACAGGTGTTCCAAGCATGGCCGTCGGTTACCAGCAAGCTGTGGACAGCAAAGCCAAGGCAGTTACGTTTTATGTGCTGGCAGGTTCTGGGCAAAGCCAGCACAGCCCTAAGGCAGTTGGGGGTGTTAACTGCAGATCATGGGCAGTTAGCATGATCTCTTGTATGCAGTTATTCCCGTTTTCCTGATTGTAAGCCAGTTTTGGCATAGCATTTTCGAGTCTGAGGCAGAGGCATGTTCTGTCTACTGCTCTAAGGTGTTTTCCTTGTATTGTTGGTGCAATAAAGGTTGCGACGGTTCCCGTAATCATTGTGTGCTTGCTAGACGTTCAATTATACTTCGTGTGCGTGTGTAAACACTTGTTGACTGAGATCAAGTTTGCTGGGAACTTGGTGCCATAACGGGTAAAAGTCAGTGTTGGTTTGTAACCCCGTGACACTAAGCATTTTGTATATTGGCTAACCAAGCTTTTGATAACCATGAAACCAAGTGTAATGGTTTCCTTTTCAGGTAGGGCCTAACAAATCATGTACAGGATATTACAATTTGTAACAGAAAATGGAAAAAAGCAAAATTATACCTCCAACCTTCTGAGCTTCCTTGATGGTATGAAGGGCAAGAGTTGTCTTGCCTGATGCTTCTTGCCCATAAATTTCAACTATCCTACCCTGCGTAGCAAGGAAAAACAGTTGAATTCCGTGCAGCTGTGAGATTAAAGCAGAGAAACTTTGCAGTGCGAATAGTATATTAATCATAAGTAGCTACATAACAGTACACAGCTACCATATAATTCTAAAAATAAAGTTTTGCAAAGCATTCCACGTAATACAAAACGTAGTCAGAGCAGGACTGGCTGCAAGGTATCTACTTATGGGTCGAAAAAAGACCCAAAAAAAAAAACAAGCAATATCAGTACAGTTATCAACAGCTATAGGTATGGTCAGCTAAAGATTTTATTTACTATCACCACGGATTGCCGGAACAAGTGGAGGCTACTTTTCACTGCATGAAATTCTGGAATTATTATGGTTTCACTACCACTACATATTTGCAGCATACTGTTGCAGCGGTTTACAGAAGATGTGGCAGACAGGAGCCATAGCTTTTTCAGGAAGTCACCTTTGGTAGTCCTCCAAGCCCAAGAGCTATATCAAGCTTCATGGAGCCCGTAGATATCACAGGCAAACGCCTTGAACTAAAAAAACGTTGCAAAGACAACATCGACTCTCTGCCAAAATCACCGGCTAGACTTGAGAGAGCCAGGCGAAGTGCAGTATCTTTTTCCTCTGCTTTGACTTCATTACGAAGTTCATCATGGACAAATTCTGACACCGCAACTGGAAACAAGAAAAGAATTGAAACAATAATGAGTTAGGTGATGAAGCACATATGCTGGCATAGGTACAGGTACTGCTAGGACACAATACGTCAACAGGAAAAACATTCAAAAAAGGACGGTGACACGGGTACTCTGTTGGGCTATGGCAGCAGTTTATTTCATAAACCAATCTCTAGTACTTTAACACTAAGCGAATCAAATGCAAAAATGAGGTAAACGTTCAACCTACAAACCACAATAAATGCCAATAGTAATGTACAAACCGATGTTACATGTCATTACATCAAAGTACCAATAAAACAAAACACCAGTAAAACACAACATAAATCTGAAGCATAAAATAAAGTACCATTAAAGTTTGGGTACGGGACACATACTGGATGTTGTTGAATAGCTTGTTACATATTATTGCGCCCATTTCCTAACTACTTAAGCTTTTGTGATAATTGCTCACCTATAACATAGTATAAACGTTCAGAGAGAGGTCTGGGGTTCCATTCCCCCATTTGCACTCCATTTTATTGCACTTGTCCCCTTTCTAATCTGTTACGCTCTATGTATGGATGTTTGCATCTCCACATGGAAGACAGGGAGGGCATTGAATAGCTTGATAAACCTTGTCGGGCTCATTTTTCTAACAGCTTAAGCTTGTATGAACTATGCAGGTACCGTGTACAGTATTCGCCCCTAATACGTATGTTGTACATGCTTCACGGTCATACCTAATCATTCATAGAAGAACAAGGAGGAAGGCAATGAATCCTTTGTGAAGTTTGAGGCTGTGACGGACTACAATTCATCCTTTCGTCATCATTCGTCCCAGAGGAAAGCCAATCTCTCGTAGAACCGTCGAGTCCTTTTCTTTCTTTCTTTCTTTTTGGTCTAATTTACCCAGCTGTAGGTTACTGTTCGACGGTATCATACCACCACGCAACATTTCCTTTAACCTTAAGAGATTGACCTTCGAAAGTTGCCAGTGTGAAGAACATTTTCCCTGTCAAGTTGCTTCAAAACTTCCCAAACCTTGAACTTATAGTGGACAGGTGTGGGGAGAAGAAAAGATGAGTGATAGCAACAAAATCACTCTCCCAAGACTCCAGTACTTCTTTCTAAATTTCCTACCAAAAATGAAGAGCATATATACCGGAAAAATGGTGTGTGAATCTGTGGAACTTATTCATGTAACCAAGTGTTCTATGCTAGGGAGACTGCCTCTTTCTTTGCACATGGATAATGAACAAGCAACAGCACCACCTGCTCTCAAGTGCATTACAGGAGAAGAAGAATGGTGGGAATCGATAGTTTGGGATCATCGCCCCACCAAATTCATTCTTGAGCCTTTCTTGGAACGAGGTAAATATTGTTATATCGTGTCAGTTTTGTTATATGACGAACTTTATCCAAGTAAATTGCTTGCAAATTTTTCAATTACAAATTTGGGGCTATCGAGGAATTGCTAGGTGGTGTCGCTCAAATACCTATGTAACCAAGAGAATAATGCCTTCTACTAGACAGTTCTTACTTTAATCACCCTCTGTTTCCTTACCATGACTTCAATACTAACAAAAACTAAACAAAGGATTATTATTTATTACTATCATTAGTTGTGTATCGGGTTCATGATCTGCACCAGAAAAATATACTAAATCATACATACAGCTACAAAACTACACCAGATACTAAATAGAAAACACAACCAGGGGCGGAGCCAAGGGGAGTCACGCGGGGGCACGTCCCCCACTGACCCCAGCGTAAAACTCAAAAAAAAATTATTCATATTATATATTTAGCATAATTATGTAATATAACACTATTTTAACATACACACTCGTATATATCTCAAAATAAAAATGTAGAATTAATTCTGTGCTCATTTTCTGTTTTTTTTTTATATAATATATGTATCATAAACATTATAATCCATAATAAATGTCTTAATTTAGAAAGGTCATTGACTTGAAAAAAAATTGCACAATTATTATTCATAAGGTGCCCCATTGGGTTGAATTCCTGGTCCGCCACTGAACACATGGCCATGGTCGCCAACAAATCATTTCAAAATGGTGGACATGGATCTAGTCGCCCTAACGAGCGTGGCAAAGGCCGACCAAAATGCGACTATTGTGGTGAATTCGGTCACTACAAAGAGAAGTG
>JAXBDA010006280.1:0-21299 GCA_036023075.1 Gaultheria prostrata | reverse complement strand
ATCCAAAAGTTTTAAAGTCAAACTTATCCCACCCGTACCACCTAAACTATGAACCAGAGGTACCCATCAACAAAATAACAAAAGAATGAGCACCTGTGGTTGGCATATTTGCATATTAACCAAAAAATAGAGGCTATTTTCAACATCCTTACCACTTAACTGTTTGTCCATATAAGAGTATCTGTTAGGATCAATGTTTTTTATCTTACTTGTCCTCCCACAAAAGTGAACATCAAAATCAAAGTAAAGTGCTCCAGCCATGGCTGCACTGTACACAACAACAACAACAAAAAATCGATGTAAGAAACACATGCAACCCATGTTTATAGTAAAAACTGAAGCCAATTTTTGAATGAGATGAAAGCCCCAAATTTGACGAACACTTAGATATATGTTTTGCCGTTCAAAAAAAATTTAGATATATGTTTTACCAAAAAAAAAAAAAAAAAACCCTAAAAGCCTATTGAAATCGACTAAGACAATAACCATAATTCCAATTGAAAATCGATTAAGAACCAGATTCATACCAAGAGCGTGTCAATCACGAGCCAAGAACACTCTACTTTTCCTCTTCTTTGTTGAAATAGACTAAGAACCAGGGAATGAAGCTTCTTTTCTTTGATTCATGAGTACCCTTGATTCATTCAGTGTCTTTGAGTAACTGCCATGAAAACCCCAACTCCTCCTTTTATAATCCCTTCCCTGTATGGATTTGGCGGCAATTAACCCTCCTCACTCTCACAGATTTGGCGCGAATTTTCCTTCCACTTTTCGCGCCATCTCGAGAAGTACAGTACGTACACCAGTGGCAGTGACGCTGCGGAAAGAGTACCACACATATCTCTTCTCGTTTCTCACCCCTCTCACCCTTTCAGTACATCTGGTTTGGTATTCTAAAGAAACGTAACTTGAGGAAGAAAAGGTAAGTCTGGTGTAAAGAGCAGTGCCAAATTCCTAGACTGCCCCTCTCCGTTAACGCCGTTTGGGGGAGACATTTGACAGGGGAGGCCAGTGCTATTTCAGATAAAGTAGGGGTGGTCAGTGTACAAGTCAGAAACCTCAGGGGAGGTCAGTGTAATTTACCCTTTATTATTCTCAAGCTCAACTCTCTTATAGTAGTTCATTTTCTAAGCCCGTCTAACTAACCCATTTATTTTTCTAAGGTATAGTATTCAAGTATAAATTAATCATCCCCAACTACTATACAAATTAGACTAGAGTTAACACCATAATAATTATAGTTATATGAAGATCAAGGAATATATGTAGGGTCTTGTTATAGCCCTCGGGGCATATGATAAAGAGTATATTAAAATTTTCATTTAATTGTATTTGTACGGGGAATGTAAGTTTGAAATTACAGCCATTAACTCCATCACTAATTGTTTTCAAAAGGATCACTTTTTTGTTTTATAGACAAAAATACCCCTCCATTTATCATTCTGCGCTTCCACCAAACAGAGTCGTTACTTCTTTTACTAATTCAATCTCGAGCTCTGTTGAAAAGTAAAAAAAAACTCATCAGTCTGAAAACAAAACTCATTCACGTACTTCAAAGAGCAAAACAAAACTCAGCAACTAATACTTGAAATTAAACTCATCAATTTAGCGAAAAAAACTAAACTCGTCAAAACTTGTCAGTTTAGCAAAAAAAACTAAACTCGTCAGTTTAGCAAAAAAATTGAAAAGTCAAAAAGTCTTCCAACTAGAAGGGTGCTTTGAATGTCAAAAGTCTACCAAATGGGAAAGGGCAAAAAATGGAGGGAAAAAAGTGGGTTGGAGGGAGCACAAATAAAAAAAATGGAGGGAGAAAAAAGGATTGAATGGAGGGAAAAAGAAAAGGGTATTTTGGTCTCTACAAAAAAACATTTCTCTTTATTCAATATATTAACTACTTCTACAATTTTCTATAAAAATGGATGTAATTGAGCTCATTTAATGAGCACTAACATGTGTCTTGGGGGCACATATTAACAAAAGCCATATATGTATACAAGTGTTTTAAAACAAAGGGTACTATGAATATATATAGATATGGTAGAGCCTTTTTTTTTCCCTCTTAATATTTTTTTATAGCATAAGTATTTAATGCACATCCTAGTCATTATTTTATACAAGCTAAGTCGGACTTGATTTTAAGAGATATTCCCCAATCAATACCATTACTAAACGAGTTCAACAAAACTCAACTCAACTCAATCAGATGAGCAGTTCAAAAAAAATGAATAACTCAATCAGATGGGACTAAATACATATTCCAAGTCCTTACGAAAAGAGCTCCCTTTTTTTTTTACCAAAGAAAAGAAAAGAGCTCGGTTGGGCGGGAGGGGTGGGCTAGAGTGCCGGTGGGCACCCTAGTAAACCCGCTTGAGAGGAGGCCTCATTTTTCCCGGGACATTGAGCCTGGGCTATTGTCCTCGTAAAGTGAAACGAAGCCCATCCGGAAAGGGCTAATATTGGGAAAGGGGTGGGCTAATGGGAAATGTTGATTTTGTTTTTAATAATGAGGAAATGTTGACTTTTACTTTCTCTATGTTTTGGAATTGGATAACTAATTTAAAATTCTTGGTCACTTGGACCACATCCACATGTGTCAGAAAAAGGGCAAAAAAAAGATTGAAAGTCCAGAAGGGTTTTCTTGGGATGCTAATTGTTCCCTGTTCAATTAAAGAGATTGGTTAATTTTGAATTTGGATACTTGATTCAAGATAAATGTAGAGTGTGGAAATAATAAATAAAATTGAAGAAAAGATTAAATTTATATACGAATAGTTATTGGTGTGACTGAAATGATATGAAGGCGAAATTCACATTGTCCTAAATCTCATGTCAAGGTTAAAATTTGACACCAAGAATGGCAAACCCTCTCCACCTTTTTACCAAACTCCATGCCAAATGTAGACAACTTGATTCTTGGTGCCACATTTTGGCATCCAATATGTTATTTGTCAAACTAGCAACATCATCCAAGCCACATCAAAAAATTAGTAGATGGGTTTAACTCAATTATTAGGATTTGAGATGGTGCTAAAAATGGTACCAAACCGGAGGTAGCGACTTTGCTATTTTTCTCTTTAAATTTTTTGATAGTGTAACAAGTCAGAGAATAACTTTGCCAATATTACTTTGGCACCAAATCGGTGAACTTACTCCTTTTTGTTTTTTCATTCGTCGTTCCTTATCTATTACATGGAGAGGAGGAGA
This sequence comes from Gaultheria prostrata, assembly GCA_036023075.1. Taxonomy (NCBI): domain Eukaryota; kingdom Viridiplantae; phylum Streptophyta; class Magnoliopsida; order Ericales; family Ericaceae; genus Gaultheria; species Gaultheria prostrata. The sequence goes on along the minus strand of JAXBDA010006280.1, from coordinate 18,095 downwards.
ATGAGACTCGATCACGAGATGAGTGGACCTACTCTAAGAATGTCATTTTTCTCTCACTCTCTTTTTTGGAGTTCACATTCCAATTAAAGACCTAATTGGCTACTTGTATGCAGTATTAAAAAAATTCCGTTGGTGAATGATAATTGAGCGGATTGACAGAACGGCAAGACTTACAGGTTATATCTAACTATCTACTAGTATGACATTAGTGGGTGAGTCAAACATAGCTTCTCTAAAAATATGAACAAGACCATGTACATCTTCTGTGACAAATTAGAAAAGAAAATCTCCATTGTTTTTTTTTTTGGTGTTCACGTCAATTTACGCGCAATTCGATTAATTCTTTTTCTGGTTAATTCCGTCGAAGATAGATCATCCACGCCGGGACTCGGAGATTCACAGAACATTTTCATATAAATAAATTTACTTAAGACATGAACGTTGATTTCCACTTGTACTACCCGTTAATTAATTACCCATTTATAAATAAAACCCAAGATTCCCATGCAATTATTTTAAAAAAATAAACAGTACACACTGCCAAAACATTGAGATTACCAAAGTAATAGAAGAAGAAGAAGACCAAAACCCCATTATCAAAATAAAATGAATCTTCCATAATCACGATGCTATCATTAAATGTTTTGCATTGGACCTCGATCTCATCATCTATGACCATGTTTCTCCTTCTTCTAAGGTGGGTACAAAGATGTCTGTTTTTTTCCCACATGTCTGTCCTCAAATATTTCAAAATTCACATTTTACCGAACAACAAGGTTCTTCCCCTTTGTTTAATTTCATGTTAATTTGGTCTCCCCCATCTTAATTTATGGGAAATTCTATTCACACCCCTCTATTTTCTAAGTACTCAAACCAATTTAAAAGTGTCTTCATAAATTCCTAAATTGTCCCATATTTTCTCATTACCACCACACATAAATCTTAAACCCTAGCCGTCATACGCGACCATCTTCCACAGTCACCACCACATTAACTTAAAATATCACCAATCATCTGTACCGCTAACAACATCTCCTAACCCTAACACATAACTAAACAACAACCATTAGCACTGCAATCACGATCCGCCAATCCAGAACTGCTCTCTTAAACACTCATATAGTTTTGCTTAATTAATTATTACTCCTATTTCTCAAACCAAATTTTGTCCCAACACTTGTAATTGATGACGGTTTTCATTTCGAAGGCAATGGATGAGGTCAAAAGTCGATTTTATTTTCGTGATCACTTCTTTGTTCGGTGCGTAGTTCCAAACAAATTGGTCCAGACAACAATATATGAACAATCAGAAATAGGTCGGAGGTTGGGTTTTGAACACCTTGAACTGTCCAAACATAGAGATCTGAACAAGATTTTGACACTGAGATCTGAACAATCTGAAATTGTTCGGATACAAAGATCCGAACAAAGTTTTGGACGTTAAGTTTTCAATAATATTGATGATTCTGGTATTGAAGGTGGTGCAAAATGGACAGATAAATGATGATGGGTTTTTATTTACTTACCATCATCTTTGAGAATAAAAACTAGCCCATATGAATTTTGGTTTTTTTTGGCTCTTTACACCTTTTGAAACAGATTATTCTCTTCAATTATGAAATAATAGTAAAAAATTCTAAAAGGCCAAGTTAGTGAAACAAGGCCTTAGTTTCATATTTTAACCTAATCAATTACGAAACATTATGGTGAAGTCTAAATATGGACAAATTCTTCATAAGAAATGGGGCTTTTTCGGAATAATAAACAATAGTAACAACTAAAAATTAACAATTCAAAACTTCAGAAGATCACACAATATTGGAATGACAAGAAAGCTGTTTTGACCTGTTGAACGACCAAGAAAATTAAATCTGGAATCATGTGAAGTGCAATTAATGCATATCGTGGGGTTCTACAAAGAACAGATTTCAATATTAGTCTCCCCTCGAAATTGGTTTCATTTTTTTTGTAGTCCCCACAACTTGAAATTTCATTTCAGGACCTCATCAATATGCCTTTTTTTTTTTTTTTTTATAAGTCTCATTAATATTAAGCAAAGTGGGATACTTACCCAAAAAAAAAAAAAGTGGGATGATTAGATTTTGTTAGAATAGAAGGAGACTGTATTAACAGATTAATTGAACGAAGCATAGATTTATTAAATATCGGTGTAGTAAACTGAAACATTTTAATGTTTTGTTTTCTTACACCGGATGAACATGAGCTTGAAGTTTGTGTTCCCTATACCCGGCGTTGTTGGTTTGCCTTTGACTTAAACGGAGTAAATATATTCGAGGTGTGAGCAAACAGATCCGTACACTTTTCACTGTCAAACCAACAAAGAAGTTTGTATCCTTGGTTAGTTGACTTTGGTTAAACCCACGTTAAAGTCACTAATTTATGATTCTAGCTCTGATTTACGCGCAATTATCTGACACCCCACCAATATTTTGTTCCAGTAGAAAGTTGGGGTCTTATTATAAAATAAAATAAAATAAAGGCTAAAAAGGTTTTCTTGCTTCGGGATATAGAGGGAACCGTCAGGGGCGGGCGGCCTTGATTTTTCAGGGATTAAATTTAAATCAAAGATTAGGCTCCTTATGAAAATATAAAGTCGATATTTACTTTTTCCAAAGAAAATACAAATACTTATCGACAAAAAAAACAATTCAAACAATAATGTACGATACAAGATTTCAAAAGTATCGGAGTACATTACATATCACTATTACTGTAATTTTAGCACCAAAAGTATTAATTATACTTGCACAATGAACTTTATTTGAAGCCCCTTCATGTTTCAAAGCATTTTAGTTTGGCACAATATATCTTTAAACATTTAACATATGTTGATTTCAACTTGTACACATTAAACAAAACTATTCAACACATTCGTTGCATATATTTCATTGTCTAATTTTTCTTTAGAATTTAATATGTACCAAAGTAGAAGTGGTCTCTCAAATTCTCATATTTGGAACGCCTAAAAAGCGGCCACATCATGGCCTTTATTCCATGACCGATACTGAAAATGAGGGATCCGTATGCGCTTATGTACTACGGAGATGTAATGAGCCTTAGAGGCCTTTACTAAATCCCACCATCGTGGGATCCGCTAGTCCTAAATAAATAGAGCACTACACCTAGCGTGAGTGCCTGAATGGTTTGCCACTCTTTCTTCAAAGAGGCCTTCAGTTCTACTCCTCCTGCCCGACTTGCTCAGCTCTTTTTGTAACTATTGGCCCTTTAAAGCCGGTCAAAAAAAAAAAAAAAACTATTGGCCCTTTAAAGTTGTGTTCAACCTAGCTAATTTTTTTGGGTCTATTTATCTTTTTTATCCTTTAGTATGAAATTCTCGTCAAAGATTTTGAATTAATCATCAGTCTCGACGATCAAAATAAAAAATATATAATTATTGATCAAAAGCCCTAAAAGTTCAATAAAGATGAAAACAGTTCAAACAAGACAGTAAACTTTTGGCAATTAATTAATCTAATTTTTTTAAAAAAATTAAACAGTAATAATATCCACCATTTCAAGTACTCACGTGTGATAATTTGGCAATTTTACGATATATCAATTTACGATCGTCGAAATGAGTGATTAATTTAAAACAATTAACAATACAATAAAGCGAACAAAAGTATTCTCTCTGGAATTTGGCAAGGATTTTGCAATTTTAAGATCTGGTGGTCAGAACCTAAGTCACATAATATGCGTAAGCATGTGGACAAACTTGAAAGTGTCTTTCAAAAACGTCTTAAACTACTAAATTTGAGAGAGAGAAGATTAAAAACGAGATCAGACCAGGTACAGATGAACCTCAAAATATTATGCGGCTAAGGTCACAATAGCTTACTTAGGTGCCTTTGGCTTAACTTTTTGTGTTTTTTTGGTACTATTTTTTTTCTTAATTATTACTACTAGATTTGGGTCAATTTTTATATTCGGCTCGACGATAGGAAGCGAAAAAAATCTAAAATTATAAATCAAAATTGAAAACTTCATATAAGGCGAATCTGAAAATAGGTCTCTCTTCCTAGAAAAGATAGTTTTGTCTTATATTAACTATTTTCAACTTTTATCTATATTTTTGTAGTTTTTTTATTCCGCTAGTCGAGTTAAATGATGTTATGTAACAATTTAAGAAAAATTAAGAAAACACAATAAATAAATAAAAACCAGTACCCAAAAAGACAAAAACAGAAAAAGACAAATAAAAGCGAGAGACCCCACCCAATTAAAACCCTACTACACCCATCACACCAAGTGAGATTTGCCGAAGCTGCCAATCGCTGCCTTGATATTCGAGACGCATGCTCGTGTTCCCGTATCACTTGGCAAAGATCGCTTTACTTAGAAAAACCAAAAAAGAATCAAAAAAAGAAGAAGTGTGCATGTAATCCAAACAACTCTCAATCGTCAATTCTCATCCAATCACACGTCTTTTTAATTGGCGGCCCTCCATCACCAGTGTTTGGCATGCATTTTGGTTAATTTTCGGCTGTCTATATCCCTTTTGATATTTGGCATGGAAGATCACGAGCTTATCAAGATCTAAAAAATAAACGATCGATCGATTTCGTTCATCAAATCAGACTATAGTGAGTCCCATTTATGTCACACGATAGATAGATTGTGACGACATGTGCTCGAGGACCCTTGCTCCTTTGATACCTGTAACCCTAAGCATGGACGTAGATGGATGGACATAATATTAACAGTATAAAGCTTTGCTTTATGATCAACTTGGTTAGCAATAAGTTCAACGCTCAAACCAACGTCAACAACACGTATGTCATTCCTGATTTATGTCTCCACTTGTGTTTTCTTGGTAACCGTACTCTCATGTATAAACAAGAATTTCTTCATGATATCAAATGGCATGGAGAGCCTTTAAACCACAAGGAAAAGAGAGCTAAATTAAATGTTCACGTTTAGGTCCTAGTTTGGACCAAAACTAATTTAACCCACCTAAGTTCAAAAAAGTACTGTATGTTGGGAAAAAATTTTGGGTGCCGGACGGAGACCAGGTAGTCATGCTTGAGCACCCAATCCAACCGTTCAAAAGCTTTTTGAATAACTCAAATTTACTCTCTCTCTCTCTCAACACCCAAAAATTGGTCGTATGTTGGAGTTACTACCATATATTGTAATGTCGGACCAAGAGGTTAGGTTCAATGCACAAAAACTTGAATTTCATGAGTTTAATAAGTCTCTGTAACCGCTTGGTGGAGCCAGATCTACTCTTTGGCATTAGAGGAAGCAACAGGATCTTGGTTTTAATTGGATGTGGTGTTAGAGCTAGTCCCCGCAAATAGCCTGCCTTGTGAGCGCATATTGACAAGAATTAATCCTTTTTTCGTGATAGATCTGTAAAATAGTGTATCCTATTTAGTCGAGCCAAGAAAAACATATGTTAATGCCATAGAACATTTGTAAGCGCATTCTTCAAGATGTTTGAAAGGTCTTGCTCGGTAAAACCCCTTGCAATGTCATTATTCAATGCAATGCTCGTAGAGTTAACATCATATGGTGCTCCAAAAAGTACCTTGGATTCTATTATTGGTGCATAATAATTAATAATGGGTCTAGGACAATACATTATTACTTGAGTTTTAAATAGGGTATGACTTCTTTGCAGTCTAATAGCAGCGTGAGAACTCAGGAAAAGTTTTTTTTTTTTTAAATTCGGACCGTTGAAAATACGTTTCGACAGCCAAAATCACACGAACGACTCTCTGCCTGGCAATATCCTACTGTAAATAAGATAGATTCTTTGGTTATTTTCATATATATATTTTGTATCTTAGTCAATGGCATTTTCAAAAATAAAAAAATGGTGTATCTGAATGTATATACTCTTTGGTTAATTCCCCTAATGTTCCAGAAATGATTCCAAACCATTTTCAAAACTCAATGACACATCTCTCATACATGCATGTTACTCCAATTAATTAATATTCAATATCAAATAAAACAACAAACTGTGTAGTTTGGCATTTCCCTAAATAATTTAATAATTAGTGGATCTAGTACTGTACACTTTAGAATTCACGTCTCCTCAGTCAGCTAAATAGCAATATAAATACCCATATATGCATATCTCACTAGCTAGCTCCATTCCCACTCTCCCCCAACAACTTGAAGCTTTCTCTCTCCTCCTCACCATCTTTATTTGTCTCACAGAGAGTACTTTCTCTACTTTTCCGAATTAAGTTGTATTAATAAAAGAGAAAAATGGGTGGAAATGGAAATTCTCCTTGTGCTTCCTGCAAATTGCTCCGACGTCGTTGCGCCAATGAGTGCATCTTTGCTCCTTACTTCCCTTCCGACGACCCCCATAAATTCGCCATGGTTCACAAGGTCTTTGGTGCTAGCAATGTCAGCAAAATGTTGCAGGTCTCTCTCTCTCTCTCTCTCTCATTTTCATGGCCGGATACAGTATAGTACTACATATTCAGATATCAAATATATATTTGGATGCGCATACAAGAGCATGTTCAACTATATATACAACTCATGGTGCAAACGAGCCCAGCCAAACTGTTTACTAAACGATTTAAAAACTTGAGTTTGAGCTCGGTTCGGCTTTAAATGGACAGAGCCCTTAACGAGCCTAGCGAAGTTTATCTACTAATTAACAAGTCTCTACAAACAAGTTGTTCCTATATATATAAATGAGCCGAGCTTTAGAGTGTTAAGCTTAGCTCGTTACTAAACGAGCCTAAAGCTCGAGTTCGGTTTGATTGAGCCGAACCGAACCCTAACGAGTCAAACCATGAGCTGCTCACAAGCAGCTTGGTTCGTTACAACCCCATGTACGTACAAGTGTAGCAGCCAACCAATGAATAAACGAAAAAATATTTTTTGCTCATGGAGCACCGCCGAGGTCTCTGCAATCACAAATTTTGAGGTGGAGAAGACTGAGACACCACGTAACAGGATCACTAAAATATTCAAAATTATAGATTCAATCAAGAAAACATTTGTGGTAAAATTGCACCAAGTTATACTCATCGTGTCAAATTTGACATGCAAGACTTTGTACTTGCCCATCATAAAATCCTGTTGATCTTGACTTTAGCACGGTAGATGGAACAATGTTGGAGTGCTTTTGCTATTTTTAGGGGTGCGCCACTAACTTGATTTTTTTGGCTTTTGGGTTTTTAACTTTTTTTATGTGAGAGCTCGAAATACGTGTTGGCTTTTTATGACTTTTATGTGATGTATTGTGAGGGGATGACATGTCTCGAAAAGCACAATAAATTAATTTTTGGCTTTTTGAATTAGTGGAACGAGGTCTCAACACCAAAGTGGTGCTAAGACACTGGAAAGTGTACTCTTTTTTCCTCGGTGCTAAAATCGCACTCATAATGTCTCACGAAATAATGCTCTTATTGTGTGTCTTCTTGATATTTTGGGTCATTTATCAAAGGAATCCGATTTTTCTTCACCAGACAGTCACATCTTCATCGCCTATTTTACCAATCAATGATTGAAATTTGTGAAAGATTCTTACCGTATAAGATAGTAGTAATTTTCTTTCTTTTAAAAATCTGCAACCAATCTGTATCACTAAAAATACTTTTGAAATGTTAAGATTGCACACAGAATGTCCTTTCCAAAGTCCAAAAATGGAGTGCTGAGAAGCCGAATTCTTTCCGGCGCTGGTACATACACACAGAAATAGTACTAAAAAATTACCCCGAAAGTGAAAATAAGTGACTTAGATTCACTTATTCCCACTGTCTTGGTAGTATTTCTTGGCCCTTAACATTTCTGAATTCTTTTAACGGATCCATCTATTTGTCCTCATCATAGGAGCTTCCAGTTCAGCAGAGAGGAGATGCAGTAAACAGTCTTGTGTACGAGGCAAATGCAAGAGTAAGGGACCCAGTCTATGGCTGCGTGGGGGCCATTTCTTATTTACAAAGCCAGGTTTCTCAGCTACAAATGCAGCTGGCTGTTGCCCAGGCTGAGATCCTCTGCATCCAGATGCAACAAGACCCCACCATACCGGCCCCACAACTAGTCAACTCAGATGACAAATCTTTTTGGCTCCACAACAATCTCCCTCAGTATCTCTCCTTTGCACCTTCTAGCAATGTAATTCAAGACTACTCTCTTAAGAGGGAGTCTCTCTTTGGACATGAAATGGTTTCTTCTTAATGAAAACTTCATCCTTTAGTTCGTCCTTTCAAATCATTATTGTTACCGACTTAGTATATATGAGAGAGAAAGACCGATGGTGATCGAGCCAGGATTATATTTCGGCTGAGCTTTATTTCATCCTTTAGTCCGTCCTTCCTGATCATTATTGTTACCAACTTAGTATATCAATATATGAGAAAGAAAGACCGATGGTGATCAAGCCATGATTATATATCGGCAGAGCTTTATTTCATCCTTTAATTCGTCCTTCCTAATCATTATTGTTACCAACTTAGTATATCAATATATGAGAGAGAAAGACTGATGATGATTGAGTTAGGATTATATTTTGGGATGCCGAAAATTGGAAAACAAACTTTTTTAACAAGGGAGGAGAGGTTCTAAAAATTGTACTGTTCGCAAGTTGTATAAATTTTGTTAGGATACAGAGTATATGCTTTGGACAGTAACAATACAATCACTACACAAAAGTCGATGGCACAATGGTTTTCCATCACAAAGTGTAGCTCCGTCCCTGCCCAAGGTGGTAGCCTAACCAGTGATGGTTTAAGCTCATGACCGAAGCCGTTGCCATTCTTGGCTCTGGACCTCTACTGACTCTAGGACCATTGTGGGGTTCAGGTCATCTCACCTTATAGGAAAAACTCTCGGGCAGCCCAACTCCCTCCTCAACTACACATTCACGCGGAGCTCAGAATTAGGAGTATAGGTCCCACCATGGACTCATATTAGGGTTTCCTTTTAGTTTCTACTTCCCACTTGTATTAGGTATGTATGAGAAAACAATAGATAGTCGAGAGAATGGATTAGTCTGAAAACAAGGGTAAATTGTTCGGGTCAACCCTATCACGTGGCCATGTGGGACGTTTTCATTAAGAATAGGGTTTTCTACTGAGTAAGTTGTTTGACAAATGAAAAGCCTCTCTTGGTGTGTTAATTTATGTTGCTTCAGTGCAAGGGTCGGTGCTCTCTCATTTATCTATTGCAGACATGAACCCCAGATGCAGCTCAAGACTTACAAGCTCTCGACATTTCCTATGGTTTCTAATCAGGGACGGAACTTATATTTTGACTCCGGCAGGACACGATTTAAAGAGAGTCGCAGCTGTACTGTGCCATCAGCAGTTGCCCTACGTGATCCTAATTCATCGTTGAAAGATAGAGATGGAAAAGGATAAAAATCACTTTTGGAGTTTTTTTTTTTTCCGACAAGGAATTGAAGTTACCTGGAGTATTACTACAACTGAAAGATACTATAAACCCTGCGAGGCATCACCTGTAAAACTAAATGTTCGATAATAGACCGTACACAAGGGCAAAAGCCTAGAGTACTTGTCTTGCTAAAACATGTATTTTGAACGAACAAGGAAACTCCAGTGTCTTAACATCAGCTCATAAAAGGGGGAAAATTGGTAGCCATGTGCTATACGTATCGAAAGCAAAGGACTAGAATTACTAAAAGTGTATCAGATGGAAAATAAGGAGCTTGGCAATTGTGAGAAATGTAGATTTCATCCACACAACCAACTACATGACATTGTTTGGTAAAGAATAGGTAGAATGTAATACAGACCGAACTCTTATTGCAAATTTATCATCATGCTACAACAATATCGGGTACAAGCAGCTACATTATTCCTTTATGTCCTCTTTGGTCTTATTAAATAATGGAGAATCAATTTTCATCCAAATTTATGAACCTTCAACAGGTAATTGGAAAGATGGAGAATCATTTACCGTCAGAGAAGTCCCATCAATGCCGCACACTTGGATAATGAATTTGAGATCAGAGGTTCCAGTAGGAACAACAAGATCAGAGACGTAAAACGCTTCCACTTTGGCAACCCCTAGATACTCCTGCTTTCCAACATCTTGATTTGCTAGTTTTTCGACAAAAATATTGAACTCGGGAAAAAGAGAAGCATCCCCGTCATTCAATCTCCAACTGACTTTAACACTAAGGGTCTTGAACCCCTGAGAGCCTGAAGTCCACTTAATGTCTTGACCCTCAACTAGCCATGAGGTAGATGGTGGGAAAACTGAGTTCTGTCCAGAAGTTTTGACAGTGATATGGCCAAGAACGGCAGAATATTTACTTGGATCGGGTGATACGGAATTTTTGACTACATTTCCATCAATTTGGGGATTTAATCTCAGTTTTCCAAATTCGGGCTTTGATGTATAGCACACAGCATGGATTCCTGTTAATTTGAATCCGTTCATCACAATACTACTATCCACAATTATCCATCCTGCATCTGTTTCTGACTTCGTAACTTGACGAGGCATAATTACTTTGTCGAATTTGCTAGAGAACTGGGTCATGGTAAGCAGGGTATTCCCCCATGAAGCAAGAAGTACTGATGTTTTTTCCTTCACGGCAGAAGAAAATTCCAGAGAAAGGCCTATCAGAGAGTTCCCATCCAATTTAGCCTGCACAAGATTGCGGTATGCCAACATAGACATGAAATGAAAACAGGGAAAAGACACTCTGGAATACAGAACTCTTTTGTCATATCCATCTTGTGCTGCTGTTTTTAGGGCAAGAATATTAATTGGGGGTCCCTGCTTGGAGAAGATTAAACTTGTCATCATTTCTCATCATTACAAGTAACTGGGGGTCCCTGCTCTTGGTCACTTGGTCCCATTGTTTTCCTACGTCAAGCACTGCTTAAATATGTTCGTAAACCTTAATACCGTCTTTTGATTCGAAATTGAATGGCATTACCATAGGAAGATAGTGTAAACGTTGGAGGTAGAAAAAGGGGAAATATTAGAAGAAATGGGAGCAAAAAAGAGGTTAGGGGCAACAAGTAGAGAACTTGTGAATTGTGATAGTACAGGATTTTTCCGGCGGACGCCTAAAAGTATACAGTTCAACGTCATTGTCAATGATATGAATAAGTCATCATGGAATGATGACTTTTTAAACGCAATCGGATGACTCTGTTTTTACGAAGTGCTCAACTTCAGAACTAAATCCTAAAGTCACATAAAACCTGATTCAGCTAGTTATACTTTCGCAAGTAAATTAGGATAAAGCCATAGTAGAGTCGAAAAGAAATATAGCTGGGAAGTGGAGAGATCAGTGATCCAACTGAGGTAATCTATTAAATGGAACTTGGGTTGTAAAATATTGTTGTTAAAATCCTACGATACAGGATATGTATCCTACGATTTGTATCGTCTCCTTAGGAAAACGATATGTATCCCATCCCGTATCCTTTTTGTATAGAAATCCTACGATACCATGGTGTATCCGGATTCGATACGTATCCTACAATTACTTAATGGAAGAAATCCAAACATTATTGTAAGAAGTGGAATCTCAAACATTATTGTTGGTGTTATTAGGTATAAATACTTGTTAATTGTACACTAATTATGGTTAACGTATCGCACGATACACGATACTTATCCCAATACGGTTTATAAACAAGAAAAATGATACACTATACGTATCCCCCGATTTCAAAACCTTAACTTGTAATTGCAATAAACTTATATCCAGACTAGACTGTTTTGCTTTACCTTAAGGATTGTAGCAGACCTAAGGCTTTGAGCAATATATAAAATCATGAGTTTGGTCTTTCACAATGTGGAATTTTTACAAGGAAGCTGTGCACCCTGACCCTCTTAGTTTCTTTCCAACAATGTGTAGCGTATTAAAGATTTGTTTCATTAAGGCAAGTGGGTCAGAAAATTTGGTCTATTTGTTAGACATTTTCAGTTTTCACAGCAACCAGATACAAGGAGGACCTCAACCGAACTAATAAGACCTTCTCAAGACGCCAATGTCTTGCAAATTAAATTAGCCCATGAGATGACTTACAGAATACGTAAAGTGGACTGGTAAATCCCCCAAAAGAAGCTCTCCCTGAAAGAGCTTTGCTGAGAAATATCCAATGTCCGGAAGAGTTCCTTTAAAAGTGATGTTCCCTCCTCCGCTATAAGATGCTTCCTTAGAACTACCATTTGACAACAAATATTGAAGTCAATACACAGAAAAATTTGTGATGTCCAAGTAAATTGTTGAAACAGAAATAATACAAGAGGAGATTTTAAGAGTGACTAATGGGCTTAAACGGAATGTCGCTGGGAGAAATTATAAGGATTTATGAAAGAAACACTTATAGACCGAAGTGGAAGGTAGTGATTTTCTCACAGAATGGTCCGACATGTAGGCTAACTAAGCAAGATAGGGTATTGTGAAAACCACCTTTTAATCCAAAGGAAAAGCAAAATTTGCCCATATAAAATTTATCAACAGGAAAAAACAAGGAAATAACTGAAGTTTCATTGTAAATTGAAAATTGGAAATTAAAATCTCTACATTTATATCACAATATCTATGTTCCTACACAGATAATGCCAATAGTTGTACCAAACATTTGAAATGACTGCTCAATGGACGACATCAAAACACACACCAGAAAGAGTGGTACATATGATCCACAGAACTTACTCAACAAGGACTTTAAATGAGTCTGACGAAGGATCTCCAGAAAAATTAAGGCACGGCTGCAAAGTAAACATAAAACAGATGAAAGAGACACTCCTAATAAGCAAAACTCAAAGAACATGTCACCACACCATTGAACACGGAAGCATATGAATATACTTTCATCTACAATAAAAGAAAATAGAAAGAGGGAAAAAACAGTCAGGCAATACCTGAAAGCTTTGGGAGGAAATGTTGTTCCAAGGAGCACTTGATACCTGCCCTCCATCTATAGAAACATGTTGACCACGACCCTGAATAATTCAAAAGAAAAAGATAGGAAGATGATGTCAGCATATACGGACAATAAAGCACCTTACCCCCGTTTGGTTCCTCCTAATTATTCTTTCAAGAAACCTGCCATTGCTGCTTCCATCTATCCATAGGTGACAGGATAACAATGAGTAAAAGGAAAAGAAATGGCATTCATTTTACCCTATTTTGCAGTCAAGTGGGGAATGCATTAGTATCTGATATGAATAAACAAAGATGATTTTCCAAAAGCATGATACGTGATTTTTAGGTCATGTGGATTACATCTCTTCATCACACAAGATTAGTCACTGGAGGATGCTAAAGAAAATCCTTTGGAAAATGGCAGGCTGATTGACCTGGAATGCAAATGACACTGCCAATAAGCAAAAACATTTATGTTCATATAAACCCACTTACTATAACAGGTAAACAAATTTATATCACGTTATCTGGAGTTAACATGTATGTTAGAAGCCTTGATTACTTGCACATTAATTAAACCTGGACCATTAGATGCCCCATTCCTAAAACAGAAACGAGAAAGCTGGGGAGGAAGAGAGAAGAAATGAAGGCTGTGTTTGGATGGGTTTTGAAAAGAAAATTTTGAGAATAATTTTTGAGATAGTGTTTGGTTGGGTTTTTGGAAATGAGAATAATGAGTTAATGATTGGAGAGAGGTAGAGAGAGAATGAGAATAATGAGGTAATGAGTGGAGAGAGAAATGTTAAAAATGATTGGAAAAAGAAATATTCTTTTTGAATTATTTTTTTTGAAAATGAGAAAAAAATAGAACCGAACAAAGCCTAAGACATCTGTAAAGTTTCAACCTGATCAAAATTTGAGTAGAACGGTAGCACCAGGGGGTAATTCTGCATTATACCCCATGATTTCTCAACAAGGGACCACCAACTGCAAAATAGAAAGCATGTGGCAGAATGAAGGTCCATTAAAAATTAAAATAACTGGAAAGAGTTAGCATGTGGAGCATGAAGCAGAAAGTTGTGGCAGTGCAGTTACTATTATTCTAACAACACAGAACGTTGGCACTAATTTAACTGAAGTGATGAAATTGCACAAGTAGAGGTTAAAAGTAAATTTTCAATGACATCCTTTCTCCAATGAGTAGTAGTAGGTGAATTCTTATTTTCTTTAATCTCTCTGAATTGAGAAAACTTAACAGAGATGAAATAATTCAGTCAAATCTAGGAAAAAATAGCCTAAACATTAGTGCGAGGTATAACATTGACAGGTATAGGTAAAATACAGAAGATACAAAACAGATAAAACTGTAAAGCTTTTAAAAAAAATTAATTCCTCGCACAGTCGTGCATAAGTGATAACAAATGTGGCATCATAAAACTTGTACCATCAATAGAGCATGCAGCATATATGCGAGCCACATTTTCTAACCATTTATTTGACTAATGATACAATGAACCACTTGAATGTGTTCGTCTGGGCACCATGTTTAACTTTGGCAGGGTATAGACTATGACTACTACTTGAATAGAAGACAAGGGATGCTACTACACTTCTGTAGCTCTTTTCATTCTGCAATTTCCAATAGGAATATAACAAATATTACAAATGTATTATCCACATGTTTGCAAAGTAGATATAATAGTTGATTTGCGACAAGAATGAGTTTCTAAGTATATTACCGGTTCTGAGCAGTCTCGAAATCGGGTGGTTGCTTAGTCTCATAGACCCATCCAGGGGCAAATATGGCAGCTGACACATCATCTCTTTTTAGTACATCAAGTGCAACATTTGTCTGAGGTACAAAAGTCACTATAACTAAGTGGCATACTAGAAATTCATTCATCGAAGAAATATGAAACAGCTTAAAAGCTGTTACAACCCACTGTACATTATCAAAGAACATCTATTGCCATACAAACATCTAGCAGGGTTTAATGTTACACTTACATTCCACTGTCCACCGCCATATGTGTTCCTCCCAAAAACATCAATACCCATGTAGACATCAAACTTTCTGTCCCCAGCAACATCAGCTGAAAGTTTTGGATAGTTTTCCTGTACGGTACAGGGAAAAATATATATTGGAGAATTGAGAACACTCGGGCCGCAAACTCAAACCTTGAAAGAACAGAAGAATACAAGAATTCAATACCTGCCAAGTATAATTTACGAATATTCCATCACATAAGTCAAAGAAAGGTTTATTGCTTTGGTTCAGTTGATTTTGCCAGTTAAGTTTGCCATCAACTGTAACACTGTCATACCTGAAGTCAACAAGAAAGTAGTGTGTTAAAAAGGAAGGAGTGAGTTTCAAAAACAATTAATTCATTTGTACTAAAGGAAGAATCATCTAGCATGACTTACCATATGACTAAAGATCCAGGCACCGACGCATGCATGGTCTTGGTTAAATGGCTGACAAATTCTTTCAAAATAGAAATTTGTTCTACAACCAACGTCACCTCCATATTCAACTACAAGTAACAGATCCAACTTCAATGACGACAAGAGAGTATACATAAAGACTTTGGGGGGAACCATCACAGTACAAGGAAACGATCTCCGATTTACTCTTTTCTGACACTCGTCAAAAGCGTTACATTGAAGTATTCCATTTTTTTCCCTAGAAGAAAGGAAACAAAGTTTACCAGCCAGCCATCAAATCCCAAAGCACTAGCAAGCTCGGTCAAGCGCTCAGCATACATTTGAGCAGACTCCTTTGTCGAGAGCAGTTTGTTGGCATTAACTCTCCCTTCATCCCATTCTGTGATGAAAGTTCCCAACACCTTTATATATCACAGTCAGAAGCGATAAAATTATGTACAAAGAATATCTTTAGATTCTTTCTAACCGCACAAGACTCTGGATTATAACTAATAACTCCACACTTCATGGCTTACTTCATAAGTATTAGTGTATTACTGCCAAAACTTACAAGAACTATCTTCACTTAGGAAAATTATTAATTGCTCTTGGAGCACTGCCATGCGGTGCTCTAGTGCCCTTCCCCACCACACATTCGTGAGGACTCCACTAATTTGTGGTAGAGGCCACACCAATGTGTGGTGGGGAAAGGCCCTGAAGCACCGCCACTAGACATCGCCCAATTCGCTGATCTTGACGGATTAAGTCATCGATAAACCAAAATGATAATGACAATGACATCTAGAAGGTTTGGTGTAAACTTAGATTGGAAAGTCCAGCACGCTTCAAAGGAAGGACACCCCAAAAGCCGTATCGCATCCCACAATTAAGCCTGATCTTTGATCACATCTCCACCTTCGGTTTCTTTCCCTAGACCCCAGTCACCCCACAATCCCACATTTTACACACGTATTGTTGATTTCTGATGAACAAGTGCCTTGGAGCACCACACGGCGGTTCTACAGGAGCACTACAGTAAATTTCTTCTCTCATTCTTCTGAAGCCTAACAAAGGAAAAGAGTGCTCCAGGAGCAGTAAATAATCACTCCTTGACTTCCCAGCTTGGTGCATTTTCCCTCAAAAACTTACTTTCATATATATCTTAAAAGCAATATTCCTAAAAGCACAACGATACTAAATTATCACAGAAACACCAATTGACCCTCTTGAGCAGAGGATCGCATGTGCACACACACCTTTATTCAACCACCCATAGAAACAAATTCATATACTAATCTATTCATCTCTCCCCTTAACCCAATCATTTCAAAAGGTCAACCCAACTAAGACAAACTACTCTTTCCAAACAGAGCAAATCCACATTTTGCTTCTTCAATCGACTTTGAACTTTCAACTGACTAAGTAGCAAGCACACTACACCAAGAACATACTTATAAAACCTTAGATTTGAATGGAGCAAATTACCGTACCTTGACACCGTGCCTATGAGCGGTATTAGTCCAACAGGGAGGCGGCAGAGTAACCAGCTGGTGCGAAAAGTAGACAAAAACATCCATCAAGTACCAATGCCAAATCGCATACGCATCAGGATTACTCCCACCTTGGACCCACTTATCATCCGTATACCCTCCAGCCATATCATGGCACACCAGCATCCTCGGCCGATTAGGCAAAGAACCATTTCGAAGCCCAACCGATGATTTATTGAAGGGGAAGTGAAAAGATTCGAAGTAAGACCTCGACTCGAGTTCGTCTAGGGTTTTGATCGGGAACGAGAGTGGGACGGCAGGCTCGGAGGGGTCGAACGGCGGAGGATCGGCGGCGGAGGACTGGGCTGAGGTGGCGGCGGCGGCGGCGGCGGGGTTCATTGTGGTGATGAGAGAGAGGAGATGGTTTAGGATTGAGTGGAGGAGGTTTCGAATGGAGATCAGCGTTTGGCGGTTTAGATAGGCGCGAAAGGGAATCAGCATATGAGGAAGTGAGCGATGAAAGACGACTAAGGGTTTTGGTCGTCGGTGTCGACGTTGCGTTTGAATTATCAGTGAGCTGGACTTGGATCGTTGACTGGAGGTAGGGGGGGTGTTGTGATTACTTAATCATTTATTACCTGCCCCACTCTTTTTCCCAACAAAAATGACTGTGGCCCCACACCCCATATGAGTGGGGTTGTGGTTGGTTGTGGTACAAAGTTTGTGTATGTATCATTATTCTTTTCTCAACGACGGCTGTAATTGCCGTTAATTACCTGCCCCTCACGTTCAATATAATGTCATCAGTTAATTGTCGAACCGACAGTTGTAATTGCTCAACACAAGTGTAGCGAGTTTACTCACTAAAGACCCCGAATCCAGTCATAGAACAATCACACAAAGTAGGAATATGAGCTGCCTAGATAGAACAAACACAAAAGTTAGGAATGTTATTGCTTGAAGAATCTAATCTCAAACACCGGATGACTTCTCCTTTTATAGGCATAAGAAGAAGCAGAATTAAAAAATAGAGTAGTCTATGCGTTCCTTTAGAGCTGAGATAAGGACAAGTATATACATTATTACTTTACAGTTAATCAAAGATAAGCATATCTTATTTTATATAACCGGACAAATAGCTTTCACTATCACTAATGAAAACAGAGAATTACGTAACAAAGTAAAAATAAAATAACAATAATACTCCCTCCGTCCCATTTTGTTTGCTCACTATAGGAATACGTGCAATTTCAAACCCCAACAAAATATGTTTCTCTATATAATTTTTTAATTTGTTTTATACCAAATTAAAGTGCTCATTGAGTACT
>JAXBDA010006279.1:0-21307 GCA_036023075.1 Gaultheria prostrata | reverse complement strand
GCAAGGGACGAAAGGAGTCTCTTTGACAAACGGAGGGGAAGTTTAGGAGTTAAATTGAAATATATGAAAGTTTGGGAGCCTATTCGACATTGAGTGCAAAGTTTGGGAGTCATTTTGAAATTTTCCCTAAATACTCCGGGGATGAAAGTCAGAGGGATAGGCTTTTCTCTGGATCTTCTTGTCGGAAGATATTAAGGTTATCCCGATGACATAATCAAAAGCAATTTTTTTTTTTTTTGAGAACTTAAACTTGAAAACTGTGTTTTTTTAAAAACTGTCATATTGAAAACATTTTTGTTTTTCAAAAAAAAATTTCCTAAATTTTTTTTTTCAAAAACTGTTTTTTAAACTGTTTTCTTTTTACAAAAAACTGTTTATTTTTTCCAAAAAAACTGTTGTTTTTTTAAATTGATTTTATCTAAAAAGTTTTCCAAAAGAAAAATAATTTTTGAAACAGTTTTGACAAAAAATAGTTCTTTAAATAATTTAATTTTTTTTTCTAGTTTGAAAATGTGATGTAGCAAGTTTTGGCTATACAATTTTGATTATGTCATTGTGGATCCCTACATTGTTAAAAGGATAACCAAAAGGTAATGTGACAACTTATTGGTTATTCAATTTTGATTATGCCATTAGCGATACCCTAAGTACTGTTTGACTAAGGTTAGATCTTCAAGGTGGGTCTCCTCTGCTACAATTACACAAATTGCGATTTTTTCTTTTCATTTTGACAGATTTGCCTTAAAGATTGTATTTCATGGCCTCTATATACTAAAAAAGGGTATGGTAATTAATACTTAATAACAGAGAATTTTTTTGAAACCCATGCTATAACCGAGGTTCGAACCCTCCATACCAAAAAGCTTGATTGCCGAAAGTACAAGGAAGCACCAATATACAGACATATTCTGGTATGGATGATTTGAGATATATAACCAACAAGCAAAATCATACACAATTTAACATTTTTCTTTCTCGGTAAAAGAAATTTATTAACCTTTGAAGAAACATACAAAGATTAAATAGACCAATGATACAACAGCAAATGCCACCCAAGATCCAAAAAACGGAAGAAAAGAGAAAACGTAACCAAACCGACTGCCAAGCATCCATAAGACAAAAGAGCTAAAAAACCAACGCCAAAGTGAACAATTTGCTATACCTGTTTTCCACCATTCACCCAATACTCTTGCCTCCCGCATATGGATAAATAGCAAAGAAAGCCTGAATCATAGTCAGGAGTAGAAGCGTTAAAGCGGCCAATGCAGAAATAAAAGCCCATGGGGTGTTGAAATAAGTGTGCTTGAATCCAGCCCAATGAACATGCCATCCATTCCCTTTATACTCATTCACATCCTCAGCCACCTTTGACAGATAATTATTCGCAAAGTCAGAAGCCACGTCTTTCCCCAAATTATCGAAGAATTTAACCACCTGCATTTCGGTCCCGAAATAATTCCCGATAACTGCCTTGTCGCACAGAAACCTGACATCACTTGGGTTTTTGATGAGGAGCCCCATGAAGACCACATAAGCGGTCATGTGACTCGAGCAGTAGCTATAATAACACTGCTCGAACGCAACAGAGTTTAGGAAAAACAACAATGAGTCATCTGCGATACGTATATATGGAATTTCCAGTATCCCCTTGCGAAATCTAATTTCCAAGAACTTGTCACACTTTCTAGCCTTGAACTTGATTCCAGACGCGTCGAGTTTTTCCACGCTAGGGATCAATTGAATGTCTTTTTTCCTCCGTTCCTGTTGAGGCGAAGGAGGGATAAAACTCAACCGAAATAAATCAAGTAGATGTTTCCCTTCAACATTTCCAATCCTCTTTAAAACCTCATCAGGCCTTGGCATCACAAAGTCAATAAAAGCGAAAATGAGTTTTGCTAGTGATTGATCATCACCACGAGGTCTCGTAACTCTCGTGTTTTCAAACAGAGTTTGAAGTACAAAAAACGGAATTTGATTTTCCAACAGGAGGAGATCGGTGCCGAGCAAAGATAAAATCCAAGCCATATTGAAAATAGGATCACCTGGACAAGTAGGAGCCACATTTGCACATTTGGATACAAGCTCAATGATGAATAACCCGTCGAGTACCATCATTTTTATGAGGTCGAGACCGATGAATGGGATGTATTCTGAGTAACAATCACGGATTTGGTTTTCCATGGGCGCGACAAGTTTAAAGTATTCCTCGAGTTTTAGGCCGTTTGGAGGGGTTCTATCGAGGATTTCGCCAAGGTACTTCCACTTGAGCTCTTGGATCATGTTGAGGTGTGGTTTTCCATGGTGGTGTGGACCAATTGAGAGTATTTGAGGGTAGTAGGCTTTTTTGTTGATTTGGACTAGGTGTTGAGGGACTCTGAATATGCAACAGGATTTTTTCCCGGCTGTTTGGTTGAGTAGTTTGGGGGTTTCCTTGATTTTGTTTTCCATTTCTTTGATTGTGATCAAGTAGTGGTTTGTTTCTCGGTTTTCTTCCATTTTGGGAGTTGACTCAATCTTATTTTCCAGTTTTACTCCTCTAGGAGTGTACAAGTAAACTCATTTGGCTAGCGCTTAAGAAGACAAGGATGGTAGTTGGAAACATCTTTCTCAAATCTAAACCGTCATGAAACTACCTAGAATTTGGGATTTTGTGTACTGGAGCTGGAGTTTTTGACTTTGCAGGCTCATCTATTTCTATCTTATAAAGAACGTGAGCCTTACAAAAAAATGAGCCAGCCAACGGCTTTGTTCAACCTTTTGGTGAAGACTCATTTTTTTAGACTGGCATGGCTGCCAAATGTTTTAAACATTCGTCTACCCATTGAAGTACAGGAGAGAATCAATACTTGACTCAAGATCCAAGTAAGAAGGTACTGAGAATGAGAATAGAACTTGGGAAACTTTCAAAGTATCTCAATGTCTAATAGGCTTCCAAACTTTGGAAAACTTCAATTTTACATCTAAACTTTTCTTCCGCTATTCAAATAGATCCTACTGTTACAATCTGTTAAATAACTAATGGGATTTGCTGACTTGGCCGTTTGGCTCCGTTAAATAAGTTTACGTAGTATCCAAACCCAATAAAAATGCGACACATGTATCTCTCAACTCACACACACTGTCTGTTAGCCCAAAGGTTTTCTTAGAATACCTTATTGATTTTGATGATAACAAACATATTTTATTAAGAAGAAATATAATTGATATTATGATATGTGGTACTCAGTTGATTTATTGTGTATTTTGTAGGATTTGGTTGAATTACACAAGGAGAGATTCTACACCAAAACATTATCTCCATTAGTCAAGATTTAAATTTTAAGGAGGAAGATTAAGGACAAATCTTCTCCTAGTGTTAAAAGAGAAGACGGCAATTCGGTATGGCACCTAATCATCTACTGCCTTACTTGAAGCTATTGATTCAAACGGATAGTGCAACAAAGCAAAGGAATATTGCTATCTTGTAATTGTGTCAATCAAATCAATTTGAGAATCATGGGATTGGTCCAAACGGCTAGTGCAAGAAAAAGAAATTGATTATGTTTCAATCAATTCAAATGGATTGGAAAAATTCCAAACTTGATATGAGGCTCCTAACATATCATATTGGCTTCCAATTGGAAGCAAACAAAAATGGAAAGGATCCCTATATTGTGCGGCTGATTGTCTAACGGCTAGAAGAAGAAAAAATTCAACGTCCAGAATTTTGAAGAATAAAAGGAGTTGCTGTAGCAGAGAAGAGCAATTTTGGAGAGAAAAAAAAAAGAAGTGGCATATATTCACATTGAGCTCCAAAGTTTATTCTTTATTAAGAGAGAAAAAATAGGGCTTCAAATTGTTTTTTATCTACAGTTTTGAGAGTGTTTAATTTGTGAGATTTCATTGTAAAAAGGGATTGTACACCCTTGTTCGTATTCTTGTGAGAGGTTATCTTTTGTGAGTGATTTTTGTGTGAGAAAAAATTACTCGGGTAGGTGTGACTAGCACCGGAGTCAAAACTAGTTGGGTTAGGTGTGACTAACACCGGAGTAAAAAATAGTTGGAGTGATAGGAGATATTGCTCGTTGTAACGGTTTCTCTAGCACCGTGAAGCTAGAAAGTGTTACTATTGGAGATAGTGCAGCAAATCCCGAGTTGGACACTTGGGGAGTGGATTAGGCCGTGAAGTTGCGGACCGAACCACAATAAATCTCTGTGTTTGATTTCTTTCTTCCTTTCCTTTTTTATTTTCCGTCATATATTATTGCATGCGTGCTTGAATGACTTAATTTTATTATTGGGTGTTGCATTTTGCTTTTTAATTCCGCATTATTTTTGAAAAACACAATTCACCCCCTCTTATGTGTTGCTATCTGGGCCAACACTCTCTCTGATGGACTAAAAGATGGTGGAGAAGGAAAATCCCAGTTTGCACTTTCCATCATTTTCTTCATTTTTCACCAGTTCTCTCTTAATCTTCTATTTTTGCTTACTTGGATCATCTCTTTCACAGCTGTCATCTATTGTGATCTCTTTTAAATCACTAAATATTATATGACAGATTTTCTTGGGTGCACCTAATTTTGCATCAGATCTCAACTACCCACATCTCTTTCTCACCTTATTCTTCTCTCGGAAATTTTTTCCCGTTGCAATCGAGAACCATATAGCTCTAAATTCCCTCCTCCCAATTTTCTCCTCTCAAAATCTCATCCAATTTGTTCCTCTCCTCCCTCAAAACAACAATCTTCACAATCGAAAACTCATTCAAAACAACAATTTGTTAGTGTACTTCCCTTTCACTCCCTACATGCTCAACGTCTATTAGTTTAAAGACCTATAAAATTATAATTATTTTTCGTAAATAACTTTGGGGTAATGTGAGGAATTGTATAAAATGTCAAACACCTATTAGGCACCAAGTAGGAGCCGTATGGACAAATGATAAAGAAAATTAACCATATAATCCCGGGCTAAAAGCGTCCAAAAGCATCCAGATTGACTAAGCATGTGATGGAAATCAATAGAATAACCACAATAGTATAATCCATAATTGGGCTACCATAACTCTTCTCTCAAAATCTCATCCAATTTGTTCCTCCTCCCTCAAAACAACAATCTTCACAATCGAAAACTCAATCAAAACAACCATTTGTTAGTGTACTTCCTTCTGGCTCCCTACATGATCATCGCCCGTCGTCACCGTCGGTGCATCCAACCTACAAGATCCCAAGAGGCCAGAGAGGTCCAGATCGAGATTTAAGTAAATCCAAAAAAAGAGGATGTACAGATTTGTGATGATCATTTAGAACCTACTCGGTTAATTGGTTTTGTTGAGTTTTGATTTCCAATGTCTCCCCTCATCCTAATTTCCAACCGAAGAGCTTTTTGGGAAGCCCAATGGTACTTGATTTTCCAATCACAAGGACTGACCCAAAATAGAGACCGAATTTGGTGTATCACTCCATTAGTAAGAAACACGTGCAACAAGAAATGATTTACGAATTCCCCCCCATTATCACTCCTAACAATTTGGATAGAGGTATGAAATTGAGTAGTGACATAAGCTTTAAAATTTGAAATGGCATACTTTACTTCAGATTAGTAATGAAGTGGAAAAATCCATGAAAACCTAGAAAAATCATCAATAATGAGAAGATAGTATCTAAAACCCTTGTTGGATGGAATGGGTGAAGGTGGACATCCATATGAACAAGTTGAAAAGGAGCAATAGACTTAGTTTCAGACAAAGGAAACATGAGTTTATGACTTTTGGCTTGATTACAACAAGAGCCTTTACACTCTTGGCTTAGTCACAGGTAGACTAAACTGTTTTTATTAGAGCATGTCCAGCCCTTACTCAAACCCAAACTCAGATTCAAAATCTGAGTAAAAATCCCCAAAACCCACCTCCAGTCTTTGACTCAAACCCATACTAAATTGAGTTTTACTCAAATCTTTACCCAAACTGAGGGAGAACCAAACCTTTACTCAGATTTCCAACGGCTATTTTTTGGTGGTAGGCGGTGGTTCTTGCTGGCGGACAACGACGGTGGTGCTGGTTTTGGGGCGGCGATGTTGGTGGACACTGGTGGTGGTCGCTGTTGGTGGCGGTGGTGTTGAACTGGTGAAGGTTTTCCAAATCTAGGGTTTAGGAGAGAGAATAGAGAGACGGTGGTGCTGGTTTTGGGGTGGCGGCAGCGGTGTTGGTTGACGCTGGTGGAGGTGATGGCAGTGGTGGTTGACGCCGGTGAAGCTGGTTGCAGACGGCGCCGGTGAATCTGGTGGCAGACGATGCCTGGGCTGGTGAATCCGGAGAATCTGAGTGAAAAAAGAGTTTGTGGACTGGAGAACACCAACTCAAATCAAGCTTTTACTCAATTTTTTTGATCAAATTTGAGGAAAAAAAAAGTCAGGGCTGGAGATGCTCTTAAGGAAACAAACAAGGGAGTACTAGGATGCCCAAATTTTCTATGCCACGTCACAACAGAAGAACTAGGAGAACTTGTGCTTACAAGAGTAGAAGCAGAACATGTAGAAGCTGTAGTTCTAGAACAATCTGCAACTTTAAAGGATTTCAAAAATGGGTACAGCCCCTTGAGATAAGGTCCCTTGTATAGAATTTGCTTGGAAACCTTGTCCTGAATGACAAGCCAATGTGTGTGTGTAGGCATAAAGTGCTTAATCGACGGTAATGAGATTTGAGGATACCTTCAGTGTCGCCGAGGAGGAAATTGATGAGGGGAATCATTTGCTTTGTGCAATCTGGAGTAGCTATGGATTTTGTCTCTCAGTTTTCCACCACTAGGTTTTGCAAATGGCTCAAAGTAACGAAGTTCAGGGAAATAGAAAAGAGGGGGAGAAACAATCAAACGACGCCGTTGCGTCGATGGAATGAAATTTTGAAGCACGGGCGCCAATTTATTTTACCCCTTTACAATCCTGCCAAAATAAGAGGACTAAAAACGGCAGTATTGGAAATCCCGCCCTTTCAAGCTAATACTAGTACTCCATTTCCGGCGGTGGTGCTTTGGCTCAAATATTTTTTTATCTTTATTCGAAAATAAATTCCATTTATTTGTTTTGCCTCAATTTTTTTTGAATTATTGGTTTACCTCGACGAGGTGAATTTATAGTGTAAATTATTATTATGCACACCAAATTTTTTGTGAATAAAGAACAAAATAATGCAATAATCCACAAAATTTTGGATTATTTTTGTCTTTAGTGAACTTTTTAAATATTTTTAAAATCATTATTTAATCTTTTTATTCCTCTCATCATGACAAACCAATAATTCACCAAAACTCGACACAAAGCTAACAAATACAAAAAAAAATGAATAATGACAAAAAAAAAACCAAATTTTAACCAAAGTGAATGCCGGTAACAGTAGATTCTAGCAGCAGTTATTCGAACGCCGATAAAAATATGGTCAGGAAAAATAATATTTGGCTTAGTGATATAATCCACATTGTGTAAAAGATAGACATTTTTTATGCAAAAAAAAAAAACTCATGTGGAGCTCGGGTACGGTGATGTCTTTATGAGGCATTAACGCTTCTAGAAGCGATAACATCTTTTCATCTTGTGGTTATAGATATCCGATAATTTTTTTGGTGAAAATGATAGAATAAGTAAAATGTGGAATCCTAACGGTTCAGATCGACCATTATAAAAATATACTCGACAATAACCTTTATAATTTATACGTTCAACTTACATAATAGTAAACTAAGTATTGTGCAGTAGTTGAATGTATAGTAGCTACACAACTGCTATACAATCATGACGATCGAGATTGTTGAATTCATTGTTCTTGTTGATTAAATTATTCATGTAAAATTTAGGCTCAATCGGGTATAGAAAACCCTTTCATAAGGAGGCAATTGATAGTAAACTAAGTCTTGTCCAGTAATTAAATATACAGTAGCCACACGATTGCCACACAATCATGACGATCGGAATCGTTGATTTTGTTGTTCTTGTTTATTAAATCATTCATGTAAAATTTTGGCTCCATCGGGTTTAGAAAGCCCCTTCATCGGGACACAATTGATAGAAAGCCAAGTCATGTGCCGTAGTTGAATGTATAGTAGCTACACAATTGGGACACAATCATAACGATAGAGATCGTTGATTTCGTTGTTCTTGTTGATTAAATCATTCATGTGAATTTTTCACTCGATCGGGTTTAGAAATCTCATTCATCAAGACAAATTCATTAGAAAAATATAATCTGTGACCACAGGATTATGGTCACCAAACTGTTATGTACCACTATTTAGAATTTAGGCTGATGGCACCAACTATTTAGTGACCAAATAAATGTGTTGGTCACAAAACGTTCTACCTATGGTGAGTAGATTTTGGTTAGTCACCGAAAGTAGTATGATTAGTGACCAGATTAGGTTAGTCACACAATGATTTGAACAATTGGTGGCCAAACATAGACTCGGTCACCAAATGTTCAAGATTTTGTGACCAATGTATTTTTGGTCACTATTTGTCTGATTTTTTGTGACCAAAACGCATTTGGTCACCAAAACTGGTCACTAAAAGTGTAATTTCCTGTAGTGCCAGACGAATCAAACACAAGAATATAGTTATTATCTGTGGAGAATTGATGTACAGATAACATATTATGAGTTATATTAGGGGTGTGAAGTATATGAGAAAGTCTGAAATTAGTAGTGGGTGTAGGTAACAAAGGTTGGCCAGTGTTGGCAACCTGAAGTTGTGTACCATTTCCCATTAACACTCCACCATTTACATGAGAAGGTTGAGGATGCTCAAGATTCTGGATATTATTGGTAACATGGTTGGTAGCTCCGCTGTCAAAGTACCAAGGTGCAGAGGGAGCAACACCACCATACTGCTGTGATGGAAAGTCACTAGATACCCCTGCATGAAGAGCATATGGCTGTGGTCCAATATTTGTGTCACTAGTGAACGATGGTCCACTAAGCTGTGCAATTTGAGCTTGAGCACAAGGTTGAAATGCCTGAGTATGTGAAGCATAACCCTGAGCCTGAGCCTGAGCCTAAGCCTAAGCCTGAGCCTGAGCCTGAGATGGGTACCCTTGAATAGGAGACATAAATCCTTGAGAATATGATGGAAAACCTTGAATTTGTGACGAAAACCCCTAAGATTGTGGTGAAAAACCCTGAGATTGGATGTTACCATAACCTCTGAAAGAAGGATTAGGATGCTGACCAAATAGAGATGATCCAACAAACTGAGAACCAGGAGTGGAATGTCCAAACACTTGTGGTCCAAAAGACTGTGGAGATCCTCTCCATTGAAAACCAGTGAACTGAGGATCAAATTGAGTAGTTGAAGGTTCGTAATAACAAAAGTTAGTGAGATGATTTGTTTTACCACAACACAGGGTTCCCTTGGAAACTTGGGACCTCTTCCAAATCTACCTTTTTGAAACCTTTTAAAAGAATTCTGATACATCTGTGGAGCAGGATAAAATTGGGACTGTGACTGAACAGAACCTTGGGGAATAAACTGAGATTGATAGGGCATCATAGGAGCATTAAATTGTAGAGATGCATTTGTAGATGGAAAAGTAGAATTCTGAGTAATCACAGAAGTTGAAGGTGTGGAGCCTTGTGATGCAGCGACTAAAATAGATGTAGTAGAAGAATCACCGATAGATGTGTCTTCATCATCATGAATCATATCCATATCCTCTCCTTTAAGCATAATACTCCCTTCGTCCCAAATTGCTGGTCCTTCTTTCCAATTTGGGATGTCCCAAAATATTTGTCTCATTTCTAAAAACATCCATCAAAACAGGGTCACTTTCCAGTTTTACCCTTAAAAAGTACTTTTTCCATCTCAATTGACTAGTCCATTATCTTTTATTTTATAACAGTTCTTATGTTTTTTAAAACTTTGTATAATAAAACTAATTGATATCTATCAAATAAGATCCATATTGCATATGTTTTGGGTTTCATATAAAAAATTAGCCTCACGAAAATTGGCCACAGTAATATTGACTAGACTTAAGGGCAAAATAGAAAAGACAATACAAAATTTTCACCCCCTTTAAAAGCCCACTTCCCCAAAAGG
Source organism: Gaultheria prostrata (assembly GCA_036023075.1). Classification (NCBI taxonomy): domain Eukaryota; kingdom Viridiplantae; phylum Streptophyta; class Magnoliopsida; order Ericales; family Ericaceae; genus Gaultheria; species Gaultheria prostrata. The sequence continues at coordinate 11,242 of JAXBDA010006279.1, read as the reverse complement.
GGCAAGCAAATTGGGACGGAGGGAGTAGCAAGTTCTTGAAAATGAATTGTGATGTGATTGTCCTTCACATGCCAATGTGATTAGATGTCAATGGATTTATAAAATTAAAAGGAATTCATATGGTAGTGTGGCTAGGTACAAAGCACAATTGGTAGCAAATGGAAATCAACAATATGAAGGAGTGGACTTCACTGAAACCTTTAGTCCTGTTATCAAACAACCAACTATTAGAGTTGGTCTAAGTTTAGTTGTGCATCATAACTGGACCATCCGTCATCTAGATGTGTCGAATGCGTTTCTTCATGGTGTCATAGAAGAAGAGGTTTACCTGAAGCAACCAATGGGTTACAAAGATAAGCCTTATCCTCACTATGTTTGCAAGTTAAATAAGGCTTTATGTGGATTGAGACAAGCCCCAAGAGCTTGGTTTTCTGTGTTTTCCAATTTTCTTCTTCAACAAGGTTTTCAGAATAGCAAGGCAGGCATGTCTTTGTTCACTTTGATAAATGCCAATGGTTTAACTCTTGTGCTTGTGTATGTTGATGATATAATTGGGACTGGAAATGATGCTACTTATATCTTTGATTTGATTTGTCTCTTTGGTAAACGATTTGTTATGAAAGATTTGGGTAAGTTAAGTTACTTTCTAGGTATTGAAGTATTGAAGGATGGTGCAAATCTTCTTCTTTCCCAATCCAAATATGCTACAGACCTTCTCATCAAGTCAGGAATGCAGGACTATAAGTCTAGCCTTTCTTCTCCCTATGTTAAACCTGCTATATTGGAGCCTGATCCTTTGATAGATAATCCACATTGGTTTAGAACTATAGTAGGCTCTTTACAATACCTCACTTTGACACATCCTGAGATTTCCTATGCTGTAAATATGGCATGCCAACACATGCATGCACCTAAGCAAATTAAGTGATTTGGTGGTAGTAAAGAGGATTTTAAGATGCATCAAAGGTAGTATTCATCATGGTCTACTTTTAACACCTGGTCCACTTACTTTATCAGCATACTCTGATGCTGATTGGGCTGGCAGTCAGTTAGACATGAGATCAACTACAGGTTTTTGCTTGTTTCTTGGTTCTAATCTGATTTCCTGGTGTGCCAAAAAACAGAATACAGTGGCAAGTTCTTCAACTGAGACTGAATATCGTGCCCTTGGTCAAACTGCAGCAGACATCACCTGGATTCATCAATTACTTCTTGATCTCCAACTTGCCCCTTCTCTTCCTCATGTTCTTTGGTGTGACAATCAGTTAACCATTGCTTTTGCTTCTAATCTAATTTTTCATGCCAGAACCAAACATGCAGAAGTTGACTATCATTTCATTCGAGAAAACGTTGTGAGTAAGCAAATTGTTGTTCATCATATTGGATCCTCTACTCAACTGGCTGATAATTTTACAAAGGCTTTATCTGTTGCTAGATTTCAATTTCTTAGACACAAACTCATGGTTGTTAAAACACCCATGACTTTGCAGGGTCATGTTAGTTAGAGTCATTAGTATATTGCCTTGTGCATAGTTTAGTGATTGTAGAAGGACTGATTGTGTAATTATTTTGAATGTATGTTGTAGTTAGTTAGATGTGTAAAGGGAAAGTAAGTGTTCTTGTATTCTGTTGGAGAAAAACAATCGAATTAAGGAAATGAAAATCAATCTTCTCTCTCTATCTATTGTTCTTCTTTTCAGTTCTTGAGTTTTCTCTTTTCTTCACTTATTTCTTTGGGGACCCATTGGATTTCCTGTTCGTGACCCCATCTTTGCCTTTTCGACGAAGGAGGATGATCTAGGATTTTGAGGGATTTGAGATGAAGAAGAAAGGTTTGAAAGCTTGGGAGGATCCATGGAGAGAGAGAGAGAGAGAGAGAGAGAGAGAGAGAGAAAGAGAGAGAGAATGTGTGTGTTGAAGTACATGTGTCAGATTTTAATTGGGTTGGGAAATCACATAAGCTTATTTAATAGAGCCAAACAGCCAAGTCCGTAAATCATGTCAATAATTTAAAATATTGGGACGGTAGGGGCCTATTTGAATAACGGAAGAAAAATTTAGGTGTAAAATTGAAGCCTTCTAAAGTTTGGAAATCTATTAAACATTGATGTCAAAATTTGAGGGGTATTTTGTTATTTTCCCCGTAGAATTTCCATCTCCCTTTTATTGTACAAAAAAGATAAATGTACAACAATCAGCTCCAACATACTCACATGGTGTGTGGAGCCCCCCCACACTTCACACTCAATGTGTGTGGGCTCCACACCCAATGTGAGTGTGTTGGAGCCATATGCTCGAGACTTTTATTGTACATGTATCATTGTTGTTTATTGTAACTAGCTGGATGCTCCGTGCACGCACAGAGTCCTTGCTCAGGACATTGTGTTGGTGATATAACTGTAGAAGAATGTAGGCAAGTGAATTTGGAGCATCCGTTGATAGTGATAAAAGACGTTCTTTTATAAAGACTTAAATACAAGTTATTTTGAGGATGAATATGTAATTCCAAAAGACGCTATTTCCTAACACCCAACTCACTAAAATCGCATACACGACCAGAGGAAAGTTGGAAACAAATTGTAATTATCAACTTTTATGTAACCCAGAGAGTCAACACGTACAGTTGTATAAGACTGGAAAGTTGGAGGACTATGAAATCTCCTTCCCTTGAGCTTTCCAGAAAGTCCACCAAAAATTACATGATCTAAACAAATAGACAAACTACAGTCAAAACAAATTTCTATCCCACATAAAGCAAAACATGGCAAGCCTACCCAAGCAAGTGCAAAGTACTTTAAAGATCACGGACGGCCATGATCGGCCAACATGCATGCTGTCTCCGAATGGATAGCACCCACCCCGGGCTGCATAATGTGAGCCAACTATGGGTACACCACAATAGCTACTTTGTGTGGGACTAATTTCGAGGTCTGACAATAATGATTGGAACTTCTTAATTTATTTGAATTTCTATTATTTTATAGAATTTTGTAAAAAAATTAACTTATTCAGATATTGGTAATGTCTTGATCGATTCATTCAGTTTTTTTTTCTCCCTACAAAGTCTGGGACAAAAATATTTTGTTAGGAGTTCCTTTAAAAAAATCAACCTTCATTTCTATGATCACCGATCCTAAAAGGCCCCTTGACTATTCTATATAAATTGGTTTGAATCTCTTTGTATAGATTATTATGAGAGGGGTGCATTCAATATCTTCGTAAAAATACGAAGAATAGGGTTTTTCTTTGGTGACATTAGATCGAATTGTACAAAAAATCAAAATTGTGGATAATTCGATTTTGACTAATATCGTTTACGGCTAGGACTATTGCGGTCTCTAATCCTGCTCGCTCCCCTAACTTTCGTCTCTCAGTGTCAGTGTTGGCCCAGCAGAGTGCTTTCATTGTTGGTGTTCTTTCCGATCTCTACGCATTTCACCGCTCCATCGGAAATTCCCTCTGCCCCTACCGTGCTCCAGCTTGGTAGTTTCCACCGCCTGTCCAGGGTTGAGCCCTGGGATGCGGTCTTTTATGATAAAAAATTCATTTATGATAAAAAAATTCATTTATTTCAATTATTTCACAAAAAGAAAAGGAAGAAAACCAGGGATCTGTTGAATTTCAAGTATTGAGTTTTACCAACAAGATAGAAAGACTTTCCTCACCTCTGGAATTGCACAAAAAAGACTATTCATCTCAGAGAGGTCTACGAAAAATTGTGGGAAGAGTAAAAATTTGTTCACCCTCTTTTGGTGAGGGTGAGCTTATTTGTCAAAACATATAAATAAAGTACGGTACAAAGAATTAATAGGTCAGTTGAATATTCGAGGGGGAAAAAAGCCGTTAATTTGAATGTATTTTTGAATTATTCACTTAAATTTTGATAAACCTCTTTTCGCTTTCAGTAATTCATGGAAGAATGAATCGGGAAAAACCTATGATCGCACCAGTTACAAGAAAAAATCTCATGATAGTAAATATGGGTCCTCACCACCCATCAATGCATGGCATTTTATTCAAATGTTGGTAATGTCTTGATCGATTTTCTTCTAAGAATTTGCCGGAAAAAAACTGAGTAAATCGATCAAGACCTTACTAACATTCGAACTAATGAGTTGAGTTTTTAAATAATAGTTTGAATAAATTTAGGGTCTGACCATTAATGTGAGACCTTAAAATAAATCATACACAAAGTGGTTTATATTCGGTGTACACAGATAATATACCGGGCTTGAATAAAAGCCATAAACATGATGCGTAGTGCATACATGGACAGATAATTTTAAAGTATCAATTACTAAAGAGTTTTTCTATTTTTATCCCCCAAATTATCCATATTTTTTCTACGTCGTCCCTAATAATTGGACCAAATGTGGATAGTTTAGAGGATAAAAAAAAGAAAGAAAGAAAGAAAAAACTCCTTACTAAAGGGATAAGGGTAAATTTCACTTACACCTCCTTGATTTTACTGAATCACATAGTACATCCCGCTGATTTTACTGAAATCACACTACACACTCTTTTATTATTTGAATTCACGTTGACACCCATTATCAGTTAACTCCTTCTAACTCTGTTACATGGTCGAGTATACTTACCAGAATACCCTTGATTTCTTTTCCAGTTCCAGTCCCATGCCCCCTTTCTCTCTCTTTCCAACACCATAAACAGCACCACCATTGGACCCATCTCACACACACACACACACACGCCCCACTCCGAACTTTTACCACCTCAACCACACCTAATTCTGGAGACCTATTTTCCTCTGTCCCTCTCCCCCAACCCACCATCACAAATACCCAAATAAAACCCCATGATTCCCAGTTGCCACCAATCTCACCTTTGCGTTCTGTTTCAGCTATCAAATTAGTTCAAAATGCAATCGTCAAACCCTTCCCAATTCATCATCAAGGTCAGGTTTGGCAAAGCACATAACCTTCTCGAGAATCTCCATGATTTTGATGTTTATCTCTATCCCCAACTGGTAGTGAAAAATCTTTGAATTTGCTAAATCTGAACATGGAATTGTTAGTTAAGGTTTGAAAGCTTGGGAGGATCGATGGAGAGAGATAGAGAGAGAAAGTGTAGAGGTACATGTGTCATATTTAAATTGGGTTTGGATAGTACATAGCTTATTTAACGGAGCCAAACGGCCAAGTTAGCAAATCCTGTCAATAATTTAAAAATATTGCGATGGTAGGAGCCTATTTGACTAACGGAAGAAAAGTTTAGGTTTAAATTTAAGTTTTTTAAAGTTTGGTAGCCTATTAGACATTGAAGTAAAAAAATCGAGGGGTATTTAATTATTTACCTGTAGAACTTCCATCTCCCTTTTATAGTACTCCAATTATATTTTAACACTTTTTGTCCATGTAAGTATAATATGGGCCAGCTATGTGTACACCACACTACTTTGTGGGACTAATTTTGAGATCTCACAATAATGATTGGAGCATTTTTATTTCTTTAGAATATTATTTTATAGAATTTTGTAAAAAAATTAACTTATTCGGATTTGGGTAATGTCTTGATCTATTCATTCCGGGGTTTTTTCTCCTGACAAAGTTTGGGACCAAAATATTCTTATAGGAGTTCTTATAAAAAAATGAACTTATTCAAATATTGATAAGATTTTGATCGATTTTTTTTTAAGAATTTGCCAATCAATCAAGATTTTACTGACTTTCTTATGAGATGAGTTAGTATTTTGACTAAAAAGGCTACCAACATTAATGTGAGACTTTAAAATAAATCATTTACCAAGTGGTCGAATGTAGTTACCAAAATGCCCTCGATTTCTTTTCCAGTTCCCATGCCCCCTTTCTCTCTTTTCCCAACGCCATAACCAGCACCACCATTGGACTGCCATGGAAACCACCCATCAACCGCAACCACACCTACTTCTGGAGACTTATCTTCCTCCCTCCTTCTCCCCCAACCCACCATCACAAATACCCAAATAAAACCCCATGATTCCCAGAATCCCAGTTGCCACCAATCTCACCTTTACGTTCTGTTTCAGCTATCGAATTACTAGTTCAAAATGTAATCAGCAGACCCTTCCCAATTCATCATCAAGACCAGGTTTGGCAAAGCACATAACCTTCTCGAGAATCTCGACGATTTTGATGGTTATCTCTATCCTCAATTGGTAGTGAAAAATTCTTTGAATTTGCTAAATCTGAACTTGGAATTGTTAGTTAAGGTTCGAGAGGTTTTAGGACGGTGGTCAAAACCTGAAAGTAATGAAAAGTGATGGTAATGTATTTGTGAAACCTGCACCAGAGTTGAGAGCTCTTCTATTCGTCAAAGGCACTCACATTGGATGCAATATCTAACTTCTAAAAGGCTACAATACACATTTCTATTTGAGTTTATACCATATGCACCTCCAAAATGTTACTACAAGTCTTTAGTATAAAAGTAACGACATGCACCAATATGTAATGATTTTTAGTTGTAATGTTATGAATTTTATTGTTGAAAGTTACGATAAGCAAATGTTATGATTCCTAGTGAAATGTCATGAATCATATTACTAAAAAGTTACAAGCTTTGAGTATAAAAATTACGAAAAGCTCCAAAACCACGGGTGCCACCCTTGTGACGGGTGACGTCGCCGACATCCTTTGCCCGACAATCAGCACTCGACCACCACTTCTTGACCGAACGCCGCGCACGACGGTCCACAGGCACTGTGTATTGGTCAGGCTGATCTCGGGGACACATGTACAGTGAATTGAGGAGCCCTGCGACTAGGCCGTACTACGGATGATCCCAACCTAGAGGTAAGGTGTACGGCCGAGACACACGTCCGGAGGAGACTTATGCCACATGTCCACCCCGTACGACACCTGAATGTTATACTGTAGTTGCTTGGTATGGCTTGTCCACGTGCTCGTTGGGGATTGGCACTCCCGCACCGAGTGGAATATTTTTGTTCCCTTGCTCTAATTAATCTTTTGTCCTTCAATTATGATTCAAATTGTGAGGTCCAGCCCGGCTGAGATGATGCGGGTCACGCGGCCCCATAGAGGTTTTAAATCTCGGTATCAGGATACGTAACGGTATCGGTGATACGGTCAATCATCGGCCTGTATCGGACCGTATATCGGTCAAATATCCATAACAGTCCTGATAAGTCGTTTTCTTACCAAAAATATAATTTATAAACAAGGAATTAACTATTATTCCGAAGAACAGTGGTTAAGACCGAGATCGTTCGTGGAGAGTAAAAAGCTAAGTTGCGATACCTTCAATTTATTTCTAATTTAATTATAAGAACAAAAGATGTTTCGTTTTGATGGGTGAAAACTAAAATTAACTAGAAAAACTGTAAAGGTTTGGAAAGTAAGGGAGAGAAGGGACTAGGGCTTCGATTCAACCTCCCCTCGCAATATAATTGTGATGAAATCTAGGGTTCTATTCAACATATTACCAGACCACCGACAGGGTAACAATTCCTATCGATAATCCCCAAAAATATTATCGAGAGTCATACTCCGTATAGACTATCTCAACACGGCACAGATCGTCTCAACGGACTTAACGGGCGGCACGACCCGTCTCACGTCGTATAATCTATCTCAAAGCCTATCTCGAAGCATTGACAACCATTGCACCAAAAAGATTCTCAAGACTCATATTCCGTATAGACTATCTCAACATAGAGCGGGTCGTCTCACCGGACTTAACTGGCGTCACGACCCGTCTAACGTCATATAACTTATCTCAGAAACTATCCTGAAGCGTTGAAAAACCATTGTATGGCGGTATTTAATATTGTGATTATAAACACCATAAGGATATTAGAAGAATAAAAACTTTCATACATACTATGAATCATCCGAGTCATACAATCAAAGTTGAATATAGAACCCTAAAAATCTTAACAACTATATTACTTGGAGAGGCATCCTCGTTACCCTAGCCGAAGCGATTAGTCGATCATGGGTGTTTTGCTCCCAGCCATCGTCACGGACTCACAACAGTGAGCCTATTATGCGTCCACAAAAAAGTCCCCTCCTCATGTACCAGCCTTGCTCTTTTTATACATTCTTACCCAGCCGATCAATGAAGTCAAGGGAAGATTCCTTTTCAAACTCGAACTCTTCCTTTTCGGTCCTTTTAATGATCTCCTAAGTGATGATTCTCTTGCCTAATTGATTAATTTGCTGTGTAATATTCATCACATCCTCTTTCCAAAATTCCTATTTCCTAATTAGTAGCCAAACAATCCCAAGAGAATCTGATGGCTTGGACCATTTACGTATATAAAAGCTATTCTGAAATGAATTTGGCCAGTTGCATGAAATAATTCTCAATTTAGCTCCGTGTGCTATTTAATTGCTCCGCAAGCCTTGAAATAGGAAAAACTAGTATCAAACTCCAAGTAATAGACTAAACGGACGTAACAAGAATGAATTATGGAGCGTAAATTGGCATATTTACGCGCCTATCAAGTCCCCTGAAAAACCGGGCCCTGGGTGAGAAATGGGCCCATTTGGGCTTATTGATTTGGATTGGGCCAAGCCACACTCGGCCTAAATATTTTGGCCCACTACAATAGCCCCGCAACTCCTGGGTCCAGTTAACAAAATTGAGGGGTTTTAGGGATTGACACGTGCATTGGATTGGGAATTTCCCCTCGGCCAGAGGTCCCTTTCAGCATTTAATGATGGCTCCAGAAGATCTGTATAAGAGAAGATGCGGGTTGATTATGAGCCATCCACGTGTCTGCATCGGGTTTTAGGGGATATACTGATGCGACGGTCGGTAAAGGGTCGATCAGAGGAGATGATGCTGGTTGATGTCAACCGCCTCCTTACTGTCCCATCATGACATGTGGTGTTACCCGGTAGGCGGGTTTTTGAAATGGCATTTGCCTTTTCAACTCCCGGGAAAAGAAAATGATGAGTTACCTCGTTTCCCGGTACCCCTAGTTAAACCTAGGTGGAGAGAGAAAATCAGCTTTGGAAAAGATCATATTTCTCGAGCTATGAAAGGAACACATTTCTCGAGTTATGAAAAGGATCATATTTCTCAACACCTATAAATTTGTTCCCTGGAAAATGCGCATCTTTGATGATTTCTCCTCCATCTTATTTAAGTCGGTTAAGGCCCCGTTCCACTAACTCAAAAAGCCAAAAGTCAGCTTATTGCGCTTTTTGAGACAGGTCATTCCCTCACAATACATCACATAAAAAACCACAAAAACCAACGCATATTTCGAACTCTCACATAAAAAAGCTAAAAAGTCAAAAAAACCAAGTTAGTGGCACACCAAGTTAGCTGGTGTCAAGATAAAAATTCCAATTCTTTTGGGTAAGTTTACTCAGGAAAAATATCAAGAAGGCAAGAGATCCCATATCCCCGTACCTTTTTCTTATTGTTATGGAAGGGTTTGCTGCGATTCTAAGATACAGAGTCTGAAAAATACCAAGACAGCTGTACTTGTGTCATCTAGCTTTGCTGACAATTTATTCATCTTTGTGGTGCTAGTGTGGATTCCTTTAGGCCTCGTTTGATTCGTGAACTGGGCACCTGGGATAGGATTAAACGCGTTCAATCCCACCTAATCCCTTGTTTGGTTCCCGCAAAAACGTCTGGGATTAGTAATCCCGGGACAGAAGTTATCTTATATGTGTGGTATTGTGTAATCCCATGGGAGGGGTGGGACTAGTTAAGCCGGGACAAAACACACGCGAATTGGAAGGCTGTCTTATTACAAAATTGCCACGGAAATGTTCTAACCAAAAAACTCATCGTCTTCTCTCATTTAGCCGCTCATGCGGCTCCTCTACCTCTCTCTCTCTCTCTCTCTAACTCTACCAGAGCTCAGTCGATCGAATCAAGGAGATAGCTCGAACGCAGGTACTTCCTCGTCTCTCTCTCTCTCTCTCTCTCTCTCTCTCTCGTTTTCTCTGTTTCTCTCTCGTTTTCTAGGATGGATCGATTGGGATGGATCGATTTTTCAGATTTCTTGTTAGAAACCTCAGGAGCACTGATTAATTACTCCGATTACTGGGATGGGTCGATTGGGGATGCTCTGTTTGGAAAAACTGGAAGAAATGCTGCAACCGCATAGAGAGGAGGGGTGTTGATTTTGTGGAAACATCCAACTCAAAACCAATTGGTAATGAGTGGAGAGGTCCCAACATATATTAAGTGATCACCCATTCCTCTCCTAGGCAATGTGGGACAATATTTCTTTAACATCCCCCCTCACGTGCAGCCGCATTTGAGGTCTGTCACGTGTGGCCACTTTTTGGGTCCTATCATCGTGCAGCCTTTTTTGCTGGTCTGTCGTGGGGTGTGGATTGTGATTTTTTTTTTAAATGTGGAGTGGAATGGGCCCCGCTCTGATATCATGTGGAAACATCCAACTAAAAACCAATTGGCAATGAGTGGAGAGGTCCCAACATATATTAAGTGATCACCCATTCCTCTCCTAGGCAATGTGGGACAATATTTCTTTAACAGATTTGTGAGGAGAAATCATCGGCTCAGATGATTACAGAGAGGGTTGTTGATTTGTGAGGAGAAATCATCCGCATAGAGAGGAGGGTTGTTGAGCCCTAGATTTCTTGTTGTTTAAGGGTGAATATGGTTTTCTAATTGCGTATTTGATTGTGGGTTTTGATTCTTGTGAATATTCAAATCTGGGTATTGTTTACAAATCTTAATCCTATAAAAATAGAGATGGGTTTATGATTGAAGGCCATTTTCTTCTTTTTTTGAGCTTCGTTTGATCACTATATGCATCTGTTCTTGTGATTATAAGAGATAGCCCTCAAATTAATCCCAAAATTTAGTTTAGGGAACCAAACATGGGATTGGCCAACATATGGGATATCCCGATGTTAATCCTACATGAATCAAACAGGGGATTGTGTGAGATTCAGTACTAAATTTGTCCCAGAACAAATAATCCTGGACTATCAATCCCAGGACTATCAATCCCATCTGTTTTAGTCCGCGAATCAAACGAGGCCTTAGATTGATTAGCAACATGTTACAGGACTTTAGGGGGTGTTCCGCTAAAAAAAAATTGGTTTTGTTTTAATTCAAAAAACCATTCTATTCCACTAACAAAAAACTTCCCAAAAAAATTGGTTTTGTTTTAACTCTAAAACCACTCTATTCCACTAAACCTGTTTTTTGGTTTATTCATTTTGTCTTTATTCAAAAAAAATTCGCAAATGTTAGTTTTGCATCAAATTTTTGTGGTTTATTGGTT
>JAXBDA010006278.1:0-21312 GCA_036023075.1 Gaultheria prostrata | reverse complement strand
AAGGAAACTAGGGCGACAAGGACCCTTGATCAACAAGTTAACCCACACCTATAAATACAGGCATCATGCCCACAGGGAGAGGTACGCTGTGAAACCTATTCATACGCAGTATTCTTTGCTTACTTAGGATCCTCTTACTAACTTAAGCATCGGAGGGCTTTTGCCACGAAGGGCAAAGGTACTCTAACGGTTCTCTGTCTTGCAGGTTTAGAGGTACCATACGGATTCCAGAATTCTACCCTCTACACTGTCACTGGCTCCGAGCCTCCGATTACTCACTGGAAGGAAATTAAGTATAACAATCTTAGATGGAGTACAACTGATCAATTAAGAGTCCCACAGCAGGTTGGAAATAATAAAATCTTGCCTAAACAATGTTGACTGCACATATGGCACCTTCAAAAAGTTCAAAAAAGAAGGTAGTAACAATTTGTTTTACAAGTTTCTTTAATTGTTACTTAATTAGTTTGATCAATCGAAATTCGAAAGAGAATATTTTGTTTTTGGAATAAAAAAGTTGACACAAGTTATGAGAATAATAATATAATAAAAAAATGAAAGGTAGGTACAGAGAATGCAAAAGAAGAAGATTTGTCTGGTGTAGTTGGCTGGACACACACACACCTCGCGGCTCTCCTCTGAGAAGTCAAGAAGGGGTTTGCTTTCAATGAACATGCAGGTACTCCCTTGTCACATACCCAACCTCCCAAATTCCTTTTCCTTCCTTTGTTTTCATGTGGTACCATGTGAATCCAGGGGCCCCCGCTTCAATAAATGGGTAGCCTAGCTACTAGCTTCTCAATTCTCATCCCATCTGGGAATGGATATTGGAGAGAGAGAGAGAGAGAGAGAGATTTGAGCACGTCCACTCGGACCCACTTGAAGTATATTTGTGGGGAAATTGCATTTTAGTTCATGGGATGATTATTGGGAATCATAGCATAATGGGACGAGAAAAAATATTCTCAGATTCATGGCATGACAATTTTAGCCGGACAAAAATACCCTTGGCTTCGAAACTCCCAAATCAACCACCACACCCCTTTCCTAACCTAAGTGCAATATTCGTGTTGAAGACTGCAACCGTTCTCCATATGGAGTGCAAAATTATTTTATGGTCCTTGCAATAGTAAGAATTCCAGAATAAAAAATTTGATTTAGACATCACATTGGCAATGCCAGTTATCCTAATCTGCATGCAATATTTGTATCATAGAGCTCAAAGGTTAGTCATATAGCATGCAATATGTTTTTATTGACTGACAATGCCGGTTATCCTAATTTGCATGCAATGTTTGTATTATAGAGTGCAAAGGTTATTCATATAGCATGCAATATGTTTTTATTGACTGTGCAATGGTAAAATTCCCCAACCAAAAAGTTTGATTTAGACCTCATACTGTCATGCTCAGTTGGCCTGACTTGAGTGCAATGTTTGTATGGATTGCAATTATGTTTCATAGGATGCAATGATAAGATTCCTTGAACAAAAAATTTGATTTAGACATCATACTGCCAAGGCCAGCTAGCCTAACTTGCATGCGATGTTCGTATTAAACAGTGCGATGGTTCTTTAAATAGGGTGCAATATGTTTTCATTTACAGTACAATGAATAAATTAGCCGAACAAAAAGTTTAATTTAGACATCACACTGCCAAGGTTAGTCGGCCTAACTTCTATGCAATGTTCATATAAAATAGTACACTGGTTCGTAATATACAATGCACAATATTGTTTCATTGAAGGTGCAATGGTGAGATTCCCAAAAAAAAAATTTGATTAAGACATCACACTGGCAATGACAATTATCCTAACGCACGTGCAATATTCGTATTAAATGGTGCAATAATTCTTCAATATTTTGGATGCAATACGTTTTCAGTGACGATGCAATGGTTAAATTAGCCTGAGGGGGAGATGATATTAGAGCTTCATTTGACCTGAGGGGGGTATTTCGATCCTTGATTTGTTGGTGCCGTTTATGTACAATTATTATTTTCCTTTGCCATGCAACAGGCTAGCAATTTCCAAAAACTATCCAATTACTTCGAAAATTGTTGCCCCAAACACCTCTAAAATGCAATTTCCCCTACATTTGTGCTCATTTAACATTAAAATATGTACATACTAAATATGTTGCAAGCTACTCGAGCAATGTAGGATTTATAGTGTTACTAATTAACACCGTCTCTTTTTCTAAGCATCGATCACTATAGTGCGGAAAAAGCATCTTGCATGCTAGTGCTATTTTACTACACTGAGTGAATAAGATTCAATTGTGCTAATTTAACATTAGAAATACTATAATTTATACAAATTTGTGCAAGCTAGTCGATCGAGCAATGTAGGATTTATTGTGCAATTTCAATAGCGGAGTACAAAATAGCACCGTGTCTTTTTTGCTCTACATTTAGCGCAGAAAAAGTATCAAGTGCGACGGGGAATAACTCAACCACTGCCTAAACTAGCCAAACCGGCTAATTAGAGCCATATCTCCCCATGCGTGAATCCAGTTTGGGAAATTCTTCTTTGGCTTAGTGATATCTTAAGCGGGCTGTCGTTGACAATTGAGAAAACAAGAAAACGATCGGGGAATAACTCTACCGGTGCCTAAACAGGCCAAATCGGCTAACTGAAGCCATATCTCCCAACGCGTGAATTCGGCTTGGGTCATTCTTCTTTCTATACGTAGCTTAGTTCTATCTTAAGCGGTTTGTCGTGGAAATTTGAGAAAACAAGAAAACGATCGGGGAATAACTCAACCGGTGCCTAAGCTGGCCAAACCGACTAACTGGAGCCATATCTCCCCATTATTTGTTCTGCATATTATCCTATCATGCGTTATTTGTTGCGCGGGTTCTACCTGATGAGCCGTGAGCATTACTTTGTTCTACAAAATAGCACTGCATTGCGTTATTTTGTGCCGTGCACCTAAATGCTACACCTCCAACAAAATGCTCCTAGTATGCGTTTATTTGCTCCGCAGGTTATCCTATCATGCATTATTTATTGTGCGGGTTCTACATGATGAACTGTTTAGATAAGGAAGATGCATTTGGACGCGTTGCACGCTCCTCAAACTAGTCTAGATAAGGAAGAAGATCTGGAAGGCAAGTACTCACCGCCTAGGTGCTAGAAGGCTCTTCGCCGACTAGCCAGACTACTTGCCCGAGTAGGCGTTGAGAACTCGGTCCTGGAGGCTAGAAGGTGCCCGGCCACCCTGGGATTGGCTAGCGAGTTTTAGAACCTTGCAAAGGTTGGCGCTTATGGAGGTTGCTGATGGTGGTGGTTGGGTTGCGAACAAAAAATAGGTTTAACCGTTTAAGACATTCTAGGATTAGAATAAGTTGTGTTTTGGGCGTGTGAGAAACTGGGGCTATAGAGAAATTTTGTGGGTTCAAATAGAATCACTCTAAACAATACGTATATCATCCACGACCGAAAAAATGAAAATACAGCTCCTGAAAATTCAAGCCCAAATCCATCCACTGCATGTTTTGAACTAGCCAATCAACTTCAACCAGGAGTCAAGTCAGTTCAAGCTTTTGTTTGTTTTTGCAGAGTACCATTTTCCAAAAAGATAAAGAGTACATAAAAGAAAAACATTTCTAAAAGAAGTGGAAACAAAAAGCCAAACCTCCTTGACAGGAGCTTCTGCAACATGCAAAACCTCAAAAGAGAAATCCAAAGTCGGAGTTTCATATAGTATTGTCAACAGAAAGTTATTTATATATATAGAATACCTGAGGAAAATACGCCACCAGTACCAAAACAAAACAAAAAAATGAAATGCCACCGGAAATCAGCATTTCGACGAGCAGATTACCATATGTGCTTAATCAAAAGGGTAAACGATAAATGTAACAACAATCACTGAACTCCCAACCGACGTCTTTTAAACTGATTGGATTCGCAGACAAATAACTATTTCATTCCAAAAAGGAAAAACTGCTGCTTCTCCCCCTTCAAGACTGAAATACTATTTCCCCCAATTCAGCTCCATGACCAAGAAACCTCAAATCACATCATCAACCGAAGTATCCCCAAAAGTCAAGCACAGAAAAAAAAAAAAATACAGAAAGCAATCCAATAATCAGGAGGAACACAATCTAAGGTTAAAAATAAGTGCCACCCTTCATACTAAACTGACGCAATTTTCCGCAACTTTTTCAGTAACGATACCTGCTCCTGTCCTGATCACGGTCTCTGTCCCGGCCATAGTCTCTCTCACGACCGTAATCGTACTCTCTTTCTCGATTTTTCCCTCTATCCCTGTCTCGACTTCTGCTGCGGGGCCTCTCTCTATAATCTCGTTCTCGATTCTTGCTGCTTTCAATTCCTCTGTCTCTGCTTCTCTCTCTTCCATCTCTGTCACTCCCCCCTGAAACAATATATCCCATGTCAACTAAACAACCCAAGCCCATAATGCAACAAATGGACCTCATGGATACTAGGGCACCGTTTGTTTGGACGTAAAATATTTTTGCCAAGAACATTTTACATAATTTCTGGTGTTTGGTTGTTGAAAATCCTGGAAAATGACTTTTTTTTTTTGGAAAATCTTTTACGCCTTTGGCTGTAAAACGACTTACCCTTGAAAAACCAGTACGTTATTTTCCAATGTGGACATTATACCACATCCGTTTCTCTTTCCGCAACTACCTCTGTCAGATTGATTGAGCAGCGAATGATTCTCTCATTCTCCAATAGCAAGACTCTCTCTCTCTACCCACGTACACTCTGTTCACACCAAGCCATGGCAGAAATTTCCTTCAACTCTCTCCTAGACTTTCTCCAAACATCAAATACTCACACTTTGATACTACACTAGGCCAAACACCGGAAAATAATTGTACAACTTGTCTTTTCATGTAAAAGTTTTCCATGGAAATATTCAGTTGTAAAATATTTTACATCCAAACAAACGGAGCCTACATGTTACAAAAAACCTTATATCAAGATATGCCAAAAGACAAACCTGATTAGGACATAACCAAAACAACCATTTCAGAGATTTGTCAAGTTTCTATACAAGATTCTTTCATCATATCAACATTATTTCAACCCTTAAGACAATGGCTGAATCTAACACATCTCTGTGATTACAAAAGGAAGCCTGAATACCATTTAGCCAACAAAAAAGGTACAAAAGGTCCAATAGACTCATGAGCAACCAGTACCACCCATCTGCTGAGTAACTAGAACATGAAATACCTAAATTTGGGGAAAAGAAGCCATATCGGATCTGGTTTCCGGCAAAGTGTATTGAAGGAAGGAAGAATGCTGAGTTTAGTAGGACTAGTAGGAAGAAAAAAAAACAAAAAAACAAAAAAAAAACAGATCAAGGAAAAGGTTGCCCAAGTTTCAGACATCCCAATGCGATGCCTAAATGTTCCACATATCTTCATTTACTTGAGACAGTGCCTACCAATAGACAAACTTTGTTGCATACATAGAGTATGAAAATACTGTAACTGTGTCCCAAATTGTGGTCCATGGCCATGGGTAAAAGAGATATAGGTAAGGATGACGCTTTAGTATAATGTTTGTGATACGAATCTACCAAACGTCGTAACTGAAACATAATGGTTACAAACACTACGTTTTCCAACCAACTTGTCATTACATATGTCTTCTTTATGTTTGAGTTAAATTACTGTTTTGTCAGGTCAAATACCTAGAAGTTGTTGCATCATGGATGTAAGAAACTAATCTCATGATGATGGGACCCAAGTGTCTCTACCATTTAACCCCTTCACAAATCATATGATGTGAGCATACGCATAGATGTCCAATCCTCTGATACATGAAGCTTATTACTTGAATCCTTAAATCCAGTCCTCAAAGTTTCATGCAGTTGCCAATCGACCAACGACAATATAACGTGTACGACTTATCTCTTGTTATTTCAGACAAATTCGTTATTAGCAGCCCAGATACCCGGTCAACCAGTACTAAAGAAGAGGTCGATAGAAGTGATCTAAAATTGCATCCCAGACAAGCTGATTTAACAAAGGGGGTGCTATTTGGATCCTCTCCACATCTTGTGGACCTATTAACTACTTAGTGCTACCTCACTAATGAACAGATCAAAGGCTGAGAGGAAGCCAGCATATGAATGAGTACCAAAATCTACGGAAACACTCAGTTTCGACGATAACAGACCAGATGCCGTTAGTCTTCTTTTCTTCAATTTGACAGCTCTTCCCCTTGTTTTATGTGAACTGTCATTTCTTCTGCTTATTCCTTGTTTATACCTCGTTATTCTATCTTTTACTTGAGGAAGTACTTGGATTGCCTCTATCCATCGATTGCAAGATACATATACTCACTTGTAGAGAGAGGTAGAGAGGGAGAGGACTGTGGCCAAACAAATCGAAGACGGAAGTTCCTGGTTTCTAGCCAATTAATTTGGGCTTGGCTTAATAGGTTTCATCTATACTTATCAAAACTATCATCAGTTTCAAGAAGCAAGGAAGCAACAAATAAGAAATGGGTTTTGTTCCATTTCAAAAAGACATGGGTTTTGTTTGCACAGCTAATGCAGAATTATCTTAATCAACAATATCTACTCGATTAACCATAAAATTTTGAGATCTGTTTGTATAAAGAGAGAATAAATGCTCCTGAAGAACAATGATTTCATAAGTTTGAGGTGAAATTGGAAACACAAAAAAGCGGACAAGAAAGGTAAAGCAAGAGCTGAAATCATATCAGCGAAATCCATCCTTCACTCCATTTAAACTGGTCGAGAAATTCAAGTACAAAGTAACGTTGTGAACAACCTAAAAAAGTCATTCCATAAACTTCCTCTGTCATAGTTGACATGGCCGACAACGTCCATGTTTGATTTTGTCAAAAAATCCATATACTTCTACTGATGAATTCTGTGTCTTATTTTTAAATACATTCTATACTGCCCAAATATGTGGGCAAATTGAGAGGATTTTTTCTCTAGATCAATCATCAATTGCTTGAAAGAAAACAGGAAGGGGAGAGAGAGAGCGAGCGCAAAGCGATGAAGAAAAAAACAAACTAAGCTCCGTTAGCAAGCTCAGCTAACGCCAAAGGCATGGCTAGCTGGGGGTGATTATCAACCAACGTCGCTCAGCGTGGAAGGTTTCATCATTAATGTGCTGGTTCTTCTCAGCCTTTAGATCTGTTCATTAATGAGGTGGCGCTATGTAGTTAAAAGGTCCACACGATGTGGAGAGAGGAATATGGGGAGAGGATCCAAATCCGGTATTCTACTGATAACAGAATGAACTCCCTATATTTTGTAGTGTGCATGTGCTGAGAATAATCTAGGCAAACCTATGCTGTGACCGTGCCAATCATAAAGCCACGAACAAATTTATAGCTGCAACAGTAATACCTTAGGGAGGAAATTAAAACAAAGCAAAGCACGCACAGTGCCATAAAACATGGTCCAAAACCACATGAGTTCAGTTAACGAAGATATTTTGCCAACCTTCAACAACTACCATATTCCCTACAAACAATAAACAACTATTCGGAATAAGATCATACCTAGTTCATCAACCTCCCATCCTGCACGCCCAACGCCAGTAAGCACCTGACCAGCTTCAGATTGATGTGTTTTAGCTCGGAATTTCTTCTTGAGATTGCCAAACTCATCGTATAGTTCACCATCATCCTGGGATTGATAGAAATATTAAGTCCAAGAACAAATAATTCAAGGTCATACACTCTCACTCCAACTTGATCTTACTTCTTCAGCCTCTCGTCTACGCCGTCTAGTTTCCTCTATTTCTTCTTCATCAAGTTCTTTGTAACCACCAGCCCGACCTCCTCTGTGTAACAAGAAAAAACTGAATCAGTAAATTTTATCCTCACTTTCTCGTAATTTCAACATTAAGATTGGAGACTTCCATGAGGTGTCTTAAGGCACGATAATTATAACAAGATATCAAATGAAGTACCAAAGATGTTGACTGAAGTAAAAAAAAAAACCAGAAAAGTGACCATGATATTTTTTGAATTTTTCTCATCATTTAGAAGTTAGAACGGTACAGTTTTACAACTTGTGGCACTAAAATTGACAGAATCATTCATTTACAAAACATTAAAATCCATACAAATTTAGAACAAAACAGCACATTTTGAACTTCTAAAGGAGCATTTTTAAGTCCGAATAACCTTACATTTCCATACATATTGGGCAATAATGGAAACATTGAAATACATTATTTTATTTTTTTTGCCAAATTGGTTTAGTTTCATCTGAACTCCAGGGTAGATTATTTCAGCCAAAAATAAGATTTCAAGGACAGTAGCATACATCAAACAATTATCCATGTGATATCATAGCAATCACATAGTACCTCACACCACCCTCACTGGTACCAGGTTTGTTGGTGTTACATATGTTGCATTTCAAGCGCTTTGCCCAATTGATATTGCCACACCTGCAGCAACAAAACAAGGGGATGAGAAGCATCATTAAAAACAACAAATTGAATCAGATTTTATATTGTAACCAGTAGTAGGAGCACAAATTCATCTTGGTAAAACAGGAAATGAAACTCAGTTTCGTATCTTATGCAGACACCAAATCATAAGTGTGGCGATCCAGAGATTAATGAGAAATGCAACAAAATCGCTTACCAAACACCGTTCGAATAGAAGAAAGGATTTTGCGAGATGAAAGGTCAATTATAAATATGCTGAGCGTGTACTAGCCTAAGCCACATTGCATGATCTAGAAACTGATGAATCGGGGATCACCAGACTCATTGGTTGTAATCAGCCCAGATTGGTCAGAATCTGATTCTTGTGCATCATTGGATATATCCCGAGGACGTTGAGAGTCAATCTGTGAGACGTCCAGTAGTCTTTGACTTGGTAAAGCACACTAAACAGAAGACCAGACTAATGACATTTTTTTTTTTTGAGCAGACCAGACTAATGACATGGATACCTAAAAGTTATGTTCTTGTTTTGCGTATCCATCAAATTAAGTTCATAGGATTATGGTGGCCAGGGATCGGGACCAATAGCCGGGAAGCGGTCCCGCACAAACTAAACTAATGGATAGCATCAGCAGAATCATCGAAGTACAACCGAAAACGGAGGATAAACTTCCAATGAATAAACAATACTACGCCGAAAGGGAAAAATATCATATGAATATGGCAAATATGCAAGGTTTCTCTCTCCAGTACTGCTCTTACATGTCTGAACCCTGAACTTCAAATGTTGAGAAAAGAGAATTGTATCTCTCAGTCCTTATTTCACATGTTTATGGTCAAAGAAACTATAATGAGGGTCACGGAACTTTGCCAACATCAGCTTAGGTTCATAGAAGCCAATCTTTGTTAGCTTGTTTCCTTCTCTTGGGCTAATTTCATTAGCAAAGGTACAAGCGTACAACAAAGCCTGTTCAATAAACAAATACATTTTTCTTGTTATTTCTTCATCATTGAGATTATTTAGAGAGAATTTCCGTTTACAAGGTCTCGTAACAAATCATTCATGATTTGCCGGATCATTGATAGAAAATCAAGTATCTGGGCTCGTGTGAGTAGGAAACAAAAAATATCAATTCTAGTTCTATCATCGGCTATGGGTTCGAATCTAAGAGAAATTCTAGAGAATCTTTGCTATCCTGAATTTTTTGTCTTATCTGAATGATGAGGAGAAAATAAAAATTGGGCCAAAAGAAAATGCTAAAAAGTAATACAGCACCAAAGGGGCGTTGCAAAATAGAAGGTCCCAAGAGAACTACAAACCATCCAAAAGCTTAAATCTCCTACGAAATTCACCAATAAAAGGAAGAGTCCAGCGCTTCTCCTTTCAGAAAAAATCAATTGACTGGAGTAAGTTTAGCGTTATGAGAGCCAGCCATCCCAACATATTCTAAGGTACATCAGTTACTCTCTCTGAACACCCCTCATAAAACACCAGAGCCACCATCCATGCCTTCCCTATGCACGAATGAGCCCAGTAAATATAAGCTAAAGCATCCACACGGCATAACCCAACTCATGCATTGAAAAGAAGTAATAAACATAATTAGGTTAAAAAAGCAAGCAACAGATAACTGACAAACTCATATCACTTATGCATTCAAAATCAATTAGGCAAAAGTAGACCCCCTTTCCCAATGAACTAAGTAAGAACAACATTTAAAACCGTCGTAAGACAGCAAAAAAGGATATGGTTGGAACCTCCATAATTCTTAAATCAACTTTAACAGAACAGAATGAAATGATTTCTGATAGTGGAATCTCCCCCTTAATCCATCCATCTCGATTCTCACCCCTTAGCCCATCAACCTTCCTCTGTAACTGCCAAATAACTCCCCAACTCCCTCTAGCTCCAAACATTACACGCCCTGGACAAAATGAGGCTCCCATACCACTCATGGCTCTGAAAACCTCAAATAATCTGACACCAGAGCATCTTTACCAGATGCAGAACAATAACACTTCCAAAAATGACAGGTATCATGCCAAAATATCGGGCTTCCTCCCACCCCACATCATGCCGAAATCTCACCATGCTACACCACCAACAAAGAAATGTTCAAGCTCTATAAAACCTGTCGAATGGCTTTCCAAAAACCCCCATAAGGTAAACTCAAGTCATGTTAGGTCGAAGTGATTATCTTTCTAGTAGAATACAAAGTTCACCCTGGGCACAACATTCATCCAGATGAAGGTCACCCATGGGGCATATGTATCTACTTCCCAACCATCATCATTCTTTCCTGACAGTTAAACTTCTTAGGCCACAGGGAGATTGGTTGGCAATCGAAGAATCATAGACTTCAAATTATATGGAGAGTATAGGGATTGATGACTTCAGCGCATAAAAGAACAATCTGCTTCAAAGTATCAACAGTGAACAACCCAGGCAATAGAAAGCTAAAGAGCGACTGTATAACTTTCCACCCACCACCACCAGTATATAATTTAGGTAAGACATCTTGAAGAAGCTCCCTCTGTCCAAAAGGTGGCAAACAAGAAAAGAAGCTTTGCCATCTTCAAGCATGCAACCACTTTTTCCTTTTTCTCTCTCCTCCTCATGCTAAAAAAGAGTTGGAAGGTAACCTCCAGGTTTGCAAGCCTTAGGTACTCAACTATGAAGCACGGGTAGTTCCTGCATTTCCAGTTAGTGAAAAACGTACCATGTTTGTCTTTAATCATTCTGTTTGTTGCTCCAGTGTTTCATTTTTATCTCGCTCTGCACTAGATTTTTCATGCTTGATAATAACAACAAATGTTTTTTTTTTTTCTTCTTCTAATCTTAAGTTACTTCTCTTTTGAGGTATCGCATCGATTCGCCTTTTCTACTTACTCGTTATTGATCATATATTTCTTACTACATCTCACTATTTGCAACGGAACCATTTAAAGAACCCAGGGAAAAAAAGCCAAAGAGAAATAGGACATCCATGAATGGAGAAAAGGCCAATCATTTGGACCGAAAAAAAAAAGTCGCACAACAAACAAACAAAAACTACAGCTACCAAAAATCTATGAAATACTGTCACAGCAAAACATTAATCTTAAGACAAAATAACTGCCTTACATGGGACAAGGCCAATCATTTGGTCCAAAAAGACCTGCTGGAGCACCAATTGCTCGGCCAGGCCCACTTGAGTCATGGCTACCACGGCCCCTTCCACGACCACCAGCACCTGCACCACTTCCAAAGCCACCAGAAGGTCGAGCGCTTCCACAACGATTGCACACACCACGAAACGCGAAATTTACATTTGAACAACTGCCACCAAGATAGAGCATAAGGAAGATATATTCAAAACGAATGTAAACTGATATATGACAGACCAGAAAAGGAAGACAAAGAGTAAGATGGAGCTGCTCACCAATATCATATCACAGACCTTGTATTTGGACACTGCCAGTCTCCTTCTTGTTGCCATGCCTTCCCTGAAGCATCCCCTCGACCTCTACCTCGTCCACCAATTCCATTCAAATCCCTAGCACTTTCCTCGGATCCAACAAAATCACTATCCAAAATTGGATCTGCAACATGATTTACCGAGCTATACAAGTGATCATCTTTGCTCTTCGACTCAGCTATAGAAACTCCTATTGTCATTCCATGAAAATCCTTGTTGTTGAACCAGGTAACAGCAGCTAGTGCAGCATGTGGATCCTCATACGTCACTGTAGCATCTCCCTTTGGCTCATCTGTGACCTTGTCTCGGTATAACCATACTTTGGAACGCCCACTTCGTTTGTCTTTCTATTAACGTCACATTTAAAGACAAACTTGTCAGCAGTGGCTAAATATTGCAAGATGGCATTAATAACTGCAAAGCCACACAAATTCAAAGCATGACCTGGCAAGATACCTACCTTTAGGACCCCAATTGTGGCAAAGTACTCCGCCAGCATATCTTCATCCGTCCCTGGGGGCAAGTTACATATGTAGACAGACCCATTTGAAGGGGCTCCTTTTCCTGAATAGCTTGCCATCATGCTTCAATTTTCTGTAATTTCAGCAAACAAATCTGTAAGCTCTACAAAAGGTTGTAAATGTGTAGCTCAATAGATTACCTTTTGCAGAACATTAAACTAATTGGAAAGGAATACAACTTCCAAAAATTGAAAGACCGAATATATTAAACTAAGAATGAACTGCTGCATATCACTCCAACGATTAAAACCAACAACGAACAAAGACACCAGCCCAACCAAGATCAGTCACATACAGTAAACCGTAGTTTCTTGGTTCAATTTACCATACTGGGAAGGAATGAAATGATATTAAGAAGAAATAATCAGTCCAATTTTGATGTTTCGCTGCTTGTAAAAATCAGTAAAGAAATCACCTCTCATTCCAATTCTGGCATTCCATAAGCTAAAATAATTCCCAGCATGGAATATGTAGATAACGGTGGATGAGATTGAGTAGTTGGAGATCCAAGGAGAGATGGGGTGGATAATAAATCCCTTTGATTTGAGCCCATGTGTGTTAGATGAGAGAAATACTATTCCATTGATCCCTTTTGTATATGTAAGAGACACATCGCAATGCTTCGGAAGCACTGAAAATTGACAGAGCATTCCTTGCTCTTTTTCTCTTTGCACTCTCCCTTCTCTCTCCCAAAACACAAATAGAAGCCTTTGTACTGTGAATCAAAGGCTACACTCTTGCAGTGTTTCCTCACTACAGGAGACTAACTTTTTGGAGACCAAGCACATGATTCACCCGAATCCTGATTATCGACTGGAGGCAAATCGAACACAAACTCGCTTCCGCTAGTCTCAATTTCTAACATTGGTATTAGAGCCCATTAGAAAGTTTTCATGCTCTTGTATATAGAGATATGCCTCGGGTTTTGTTTTTGACCAAGGAATGAAAAAAAAAAGACCTTTCCAATTATTTTCTTCAAAAATGGTTGTTTTTTTAAACATTCCAGAATTGCTTCAAATTTACATACCTTGTAGGCAACTTGTAGAATGTAGCTTGTGGGAGAGTAACAAGGTCAGGAAAGTTTTATGAAAATTTATTCTACCGATTGGTGTCAATTTGAGGTCAATCGTGACAATGAGAATTTTGACAGCTGACTTCTCTCACGCAAGTAAGATTCATCGTCTGAGTTTTCTATATTTGTAATCCTTGTTTCAATACAAATCCAACAGTACATTATATTCGAGCTATGTTATTGTGTAGAGAGAGAACCAAGAATCTTTTGCCCATTTTTTGTGCGCCTGATGTAGAATGGTGCCTTGTGCAAAAGGGATGGTTGAGCAGTAAGTTAAATTGGCATTATACAGCCCTTGATCTACTCTAAAAAAAACATAGAAAGGCATACACTATACAGCGCGTGTCAGCAGGCTGTGTTAAAGCATCCAACTCAAAACCAATTGACAATTAGTGGAGAGGCCTAGGCTCATATACTAGTTTTTGGAGGTTATAAAGAACCAATGTGGGACAAATTCCAACACTCTCCCGCACGTGCAACCCTTGATTCGCACGTGGAGAGGTCAACAAAAGATCCGGAACATACGGAACAAAGTGCAACTATGGCACAAATAAAGGGGAAAAGCCACCGAAAACCTAAAGCATCCAACTCAAGATCCATTGGAAATTAGTGGAGAGGCCGTCCAAACTCATATATTAGTTTTTGGAGGTTATAATAAACCAATGTGGGACAAATTCCAACAAGCTGCCCCCTGGAGCGCTGACTTTACAAAGCAGACGATAATAATCTATTTCTGGGCCAAGGCTCCATTTGGCTATTGAAAATTTTTCAGGCTACGATTTTTATCATTTTTTACCCATATGAACTTAGATTAAAGCGTGGTTTGATCCATTGGACTCGAAGCAAAATTTCCTACATTCTGTCTATATTTTTTATTGTTTCGAAAACTTTTTTTTTCCCTTTCACGTGAAGATAACGAAAAAATAAAAAACAAAAAATTGGTGATCAAATGGCATGTGGGGCGTAAGTACCGATTTTCTTAAGCATCATTTATATTGTGATAAACTTAAATCCACTTCATTTAGATTTTGGTAAATCCACTTCATTTAGATTTTGGTATGAACCAACATGATTGTAGAAATACACTTTGTGCAAATGTGCATGTTAATGACTCCAAAAAAATGCAGAAATTGTAATATTAATGCATGTAATGTGTTAAACAAAAGACAACAATGTTTTGGTTATTTATGTAGATCATGCCATGGCTTATGAATGTAAAAGATTCCACAATTTTTTACTTAATTCCATTTGTTTTAGCATGTTCCTCTTTTGCAATCTTATGGAATGCTATATTGTGGAATTGGAGATGAAGGCATGATAGAGATATCCTAAATCCAGTGGGAGGTTGTTCGGTTGAGATGTTTCCATGCAGTTTCACTCGAAAACTGATTTTGCGCAACAAATTGATTTAGATGTTGATAATTATTCCTTAGGGTGCTAGAGATGATTATGAGCCTAAAAATTATCAATCTTGTGACTTGCGTATGATTATAACCATTTTTAATTTAGATTCATTGTAGCAAAAAAAAAAAAGTGACGCTAATAGCTATATCCCTGGAGCTTTTATTGGGATTTTTCGATAAATGTAGATTTCATTTTTTTGATCCGCGTCTCTAAATGTAAATGGCGACCAAGAGTTTGGTGATGGATTTGTCTAAGGATGACAAATTGGACAGTGACAACTATGACATATGGCATCGTAAGATCCAATACCTTCTCAATGAGAAAGAGGACTTGGAGACCGATGATCATGTAATGGTTGAGCCTCAACACGGTAACACGGCATAGCATCGCCGTGATCTTGAGGCCCAACAAAATCGGAGCAAAAAAGATTGATGCACATGCTTCACTATGCTAGCATGCATGCTGACTTGATCAAGGAATTTGACAAGTACCAAATTGCTTTTGAGATGTGGGAAGCTCTCAAAGAAAAATTCGGAGTTGCCTCCTTGGCAAAGCTGCGGACTTGCACTGAAATTTGACTCTTATCAGAAAAAGGACATCATTAAGTTAAGCGGCGTCTGAGAGTCATGTTGGCTATGATTTGCGAGCTTGGGCAGCTAGCCACCATTTGACTAACGAACAAGAAGTTCAAGCAGCCATTTTTTCCCGTCCACATTCTGGGGAGCAATGAAACAAAACATAATGCATAATGCCGATGTGAAAACATCGGATGATGTTTCACGTCACTTGGAGCTTGAGGCTGAGCGCCTGGAGACAGCTAAGGCTAACGGCTCAATTTTTTTAGCTGACAATGGCTCGCACCAAGCATTTGGTCATAAGCGCGGCAAGGATATGCGCGTTCAGATGAAGGGCGGTGGTAAAAATGAATGACTTCTAGAACCTATTGTTCATCAAGTGGTGGCCAGCAGCCCCAAGCTCGCAAATCATAGCCGACATGACTCTCAGATGCTGCTTCATTGAATGATGCCTTCATCTGATAAAAGTCCAATTTCATTGTTAGCCCACGCAACTTTGCCAACAAGGTGCCTTCGAACTTTTTTTGAGAACTTCTCACATCTCAAATGTAGTTTGGTACTTTTCAAATTCTTGGATCAAGTCATCATGCATGCATGCTAGAATAGTGAAGCATAAGCATCGATCTTTGTTGCACCAGTTTCGGTAGGCCTCAAGATCACGGCGATGTTGTGCCATATTGCCCGCTCAGGCTCAACCATTACACAATCGAGGGTCTCCAAGACCTCTTTCTTATTGAGAAGGCATTGGATCTGGATGTTCCGCGTCCTTTGGAGCTTGAGGCTGAGTGCCTGGAGGCAGCTAAGGCTGATGGCTTAGTTTTTGTAGTTGACACTGGCTTGCGCCAAGCATTTGGGGTTAAGCACGGCAAGGCCATGTGTGCTCAGAATACTTGGACCCAGTGGTGCAAGTAATTACAACCGCAAGAGGCAGCCGAGGCGGTAAGAAGGCCAAAATTGATGTATGGGACATGCTTTAACTATGGCATTTTGAGACACCTCACTCTTACCTGCACTGAGCTGAATAAGGTACACCCTAACTTAATCTCCCATACAGTCACAAATTGCTTTATATGTAGTCAAGCATTTGTTGCTCATTCTCCTCATTTGTGAACTGTAGACTTAGGAGCAACCAACCACATCGCAAGGGCGAAGTTGGGTTCATAGAGTATCTTCGAGTTCTAGCTGGTAGCAAATGAGTAACATGGGGAATGAGTCCAGCATATGGGGCTGGCATCGACACTTAATCCTGGAGATGCAACATGGATGCACCATGTATCTTCATGATGTGCTTTATGCTCCAAAAAATTGGCAAAACTTGTTATCCGTAATAAGCATGATGAATTTGGGTTTTAGTTTTCTATTTGTAAGTGATCGTTTAAGTATTTATTTTGGTACTATCTTTATGGTTTTGGACATATGTTGATGTAGGACGGAATTTAGGAGAAGTAAGAATGAGCAAAGACAGAGAAAAGGACTTTTTTTGGGCTATTTTTTGGGACTGTGAACAGTAGAAGGATAGAGAATTCTAGGCCTCACACCTAGACAACCTTAGGCATCACACCTAGGGTTTTCTTTAGCATCACACCAAAGAAAATGATTGCATCACACAATCGTAAGCATTAAGCTGTAGGGGTTTTTTTATATATATAATCATTCATAATTCAAACTCTTCAAGTACAACAATTTATAGACTCCTAAACATGTGTTAAATACAAAAGACTACTCCTATTCCCAAACACATTAATTACTTCTATTTCCAAGAAGTCTAACTAGGAATAAATGAACCTAATAGTTGGAAAGTCACAAGGACTTTAAATGCTGGAGAAGATCAAAGAGATGAAAGTCAAAAGCTTTTAAACTAGTCCAGGCCTAATTAATATCCTAAGTGGGCCCTATGTCATCCAACATGTGCCAAATTAAGGCTTGGGCCTTAGAACCATCCTGTCCGTGCCTTTTATACACTTTTAATGGGTGCTGCCAGAGGGTACAATGATGCAAGTCGTTTCCAGCCCAGTGGTTCTAAGAAACCCTCTTTCAATGCTTCTGATCCGAAGGGTAAAACTCACGCAGCCAACAAGGGGGGAAGAAAGGACAACAAGTGCTTTAAGTGTGGTGAAACAAGGCACATGGCATATCAATGTCCAAAGAGGAATTTACATATTGGAGTGGAGCACGAACACTAATCTGACCAGCAAAATCACGAAGATGGTGAGGATTCCTTCGATGTTGGGGTCTTTAATACAGATGACTTAGGAGATGAAGAGGTGGAGAATTCGTTGATTTCTGTGGTTAGACATATTCTTGCAGCACCTAAAGTTGAACAAGAAGATTGGAGGCGTACTTCTATTTTCCAGATGATGGTTCGCTGTGGAAACCAAGCCCGAAAGCTTATTATCGATGGTGGGAGTTCCATGAATGTTGTCTCCACAACCACAGTGGAGCGCCTAAAGCTTCCCGTCCAACCACATCCTCACCCGTATAAGGTAGCTTGGATTGACAACACTTCCATTCCGGTAACTCAGCACTGCCTAGTTTCTTTCTCTTATGGTTCTTATAGTGATTCTATTTTGGGTGACGTAATTCCAATGAATGTTACACACATCCTTCTTGGGGGACCCTGGCTTTACGACAGAGATGTGCAACATTGCGGGGAAAGAGAACACGTATGCTTTCTCATTCACAAACAAGGAGATTGTTTTGAAATCGTTGACTACGGCTGAAATGGAGAGACACAAGGAAAAGAAGCCAAAAGAGGTTGCTGAAACTAAGCCCAAATCTCTCCACATTCCCACCAAGAAGCGTTTTCAAACCCAGAGTATGGAAATGGGAGTTATATATGCCGTGGTAGTGAAAGAAGCTTCAGAATCAGCAACTGCATCAGCTGCCATCAGAAGTAGTTGAGTCCCTGTCCCATTTTTCTGATGTTGCACCTAAAGAGCTCCCAAATGAATTACCTCCCGTGCGCAATGTCCAGCATGCGATAGATCTCATTCCGCGTTCTCAATTGCCTAAACTTCCGGCCTATTGCATGAATCCAAGTGAGCACACAGAGCTTAAAAGGCAGGTAGATGAACTACTGTCCAAGGGGTTCATTCGTGAAAGTTTAAGCCCTTGTGTTGTTCCGGCTTTGATTACGCCAAAGAAAGATGGCAGCTGGCGCATGTGCGTAGATAGCCGTGCTATAAACATGATTACGATCAAGTATCGATTCCCAACTCCGAGGCTAGATGATATGTTGGATATGTTGGCTGGAGCTTGTCTATTCTCCAAGATTGATTTGAAAAGTGGCTACCATCAACTACGCATAAGGCCAGGAGATGAATGGCTACACCTATTAAAGATGCTCTATCATTACGTGCTAATAAAGAATGGCATGTTGCAATGCAAGATGATATAGAGTCTATGAGAATTGTTAAAGCATCCAACTCAAAACCAATTGGCAATGAGTGGAGAAGCCGCCCAGGCTCATATACTAGTTTTGGAGGTATTAATTAAGCAATGTGGGACAAGCTCTAACACTCCCGGCACGTGCGACCCCTGACCCGCACGTGGAGAGGTAAACAACAGATCCTCAACATTGGGATCATAACGAAACATGGTGCACTTATGACACAAACAAGGGGGAAATAACTAAGAGAGTCTTGTCCAAAATCCTCCGAAAGCCTAGATCTGATACCATGTTAAAGCATCCAACTCAAGACCAATTGGCAATAAGTGAAGAAGCCGCCTAGGCTCATATACTAGTTTTGGAGGTATTAATTAACTAATGTGGGACAAGCTCTAACAAGAACAAAACATGTATGGGACTTATCTTCCACCTAGATGCAAGACTATTGGGCACAAATGGGTTCTTAAAGTTAAACGCAACGCAGATGGATCCATAGAACAGTATAAGGCTCACCTAAATGTTACATACAATAAAGAAGGAGTGGATTATGAGGGAACCTTCGCCCTTGTGGTGAGGTTTAACTCCATTCACCTAATTCTAGCCATAGTTGCACTTGGAACTATTCAAAATGGACGTAACGACTACATTTCTCAATAGCGAGTTGGATGAAGAGATCTATATGGCTTATAAGTTAGCGCACACAAACTATATTTTTTTGAATGTTAGGAGGCATGATTGGCTCACTCACACGAGGAATCTCCTTTGGCGCCCGAAATAGCGACCAAAGATGAGACATGTGGATTGAATTTATCTTGGTTCAAGCTAAAATAGATTCTTTGTTAGATCAAATTATCCACCTCAGTCGCCTTGGTTAGAGCCAAGATGAGGTCTTATTCAAGACTGAAAATGATTTTTTTCGACTTTCCATGATATGCCTGATCTTGTTAGGTGGATGCGAGATTCCATTTTTTGACTATATGCCGAGATAATAGAAAACTCAAGTCAGGCGCATCAATTCAATTTGTATGCTTGAAGTGACTAGACTAAGGTCTGTATGACTTACATCACACATTGAAAGAGTTACTCCACCATAGCATGTATTCATGCTACAAGAGCTAGCCGACCATCTTGTAGAAGTGAGTGACTATAACCTTGCTTCCTTAATGGGGGAGTCGAAGTGGTCATTAGGAAGAATGGCCATACATATCATTTGTGGCCTTCGATTTTCCACTATGCCATAAAGCAAAGAGTTGATGATCTGTTACTTTGGTGTATTGCATGCACTAATGTATGATTCGACCTTTAAGGGGGCATTTCTAGGAACGCTGTTGATTCTAAGCCAAGTGATATGAGGATGAAGAGAGAATCATTTAGCAATACACACCGCTATATATTAACTATTGACAACTCAGATCGCCCAATTAGGAACGAGGATTGAGTGTGACTATATGTAGCGTGATTAGGGCGATCAAGCATACTTTTAGAAGGATTGAAGATACTTGGTCCGGTGTAACGAAATGGATTCTAGGTACATGAGACATTTGTTTGGGGGTTGATGTCTCTATGCTGGCTCTCAAAGAGTATCTAGTGAGATCCCACATGTGAGTGCTCTCAGCGGTGGCACGGTTCATTGGCTCATGTAGATTTTGGGTAGATTCAGAGAAAAGATGGTAGTCCCATGCTAAACAAATGTACAAGTGGGATATGTACAAAAGTGTAGGAGATTCAGTAGTTGGAGATCCAACAAGCGATGGGTGAGATAATAAATCTCCACAACTCATTAATTTGTTGCCATGAGTGTTAGATGAGAGAAATACTAGGACATTGATCCATTTTTGCATATTTAACATACACATCTCGGAGCTAAAAAATGACAGCATTCCTTGCTCTCACTTTTTGCTATCTCCTCCCTTCTCTCTCCCTAAAACACAAATTAGAAGCCTTTGTACTGTGAATCAAAGGCTACACTCTTGTAGTGTTGCGGCTGTTGCCTCACTGCAGGACACTAATTTTGGTCAATTTCTGACCGGAGGTAAATCCAAAAATTCACTTCTGCTAGTTTCGATTTCTAAAAAAAAATCAAATACAGCAAATTGACCAAAGAAGCCAGTCCATAATTACAATTTTCAGCAAGGTATTAAAAATTGTATGAAAAATTTGGACAGAATTCCCAGCTATCGCAATTGGAGCAACCCCAAAATGAGAGGCAGGCATGAGATACGTGGATTCCCATTAAAAAAAAAGACCAATCTCCAATCAGCATAGGAAAATAAAAATCTCTCACAAAGAGCAGCTAATTCAAAATATAGTTACTGATGA
Organism: Gaultheria prostrata; assembly: GCA_036023075.1. NCBI lineage: Eukaryota > Viridiplantae > Streptophyta > Magnoliopsida > Ericales > Ericaceae > Gaultheria > Gaultheria prostrata. Next base: position 142 of record JAXBDA010006278.1, on the reverse strand, counting down.
AAATGTGTAATCTGTCACCAGAAACAAGACCAGAAACTTCGAAAACAAACAATTCCAACTAACAGAATAAAAATTCCCTGTTGCATATGTTTTTGTTTTTTCGTGTCGCAATGGACTAGGGTTTGTAGATAGAGAGAAGGGG
>JAXBDA010006277.1:0-21325 GCA_036023075.1 Gaultheria prostrata | reverse complement strand
GGAGGCACTATTCATTTTTGTATTTTAGGGAGGGGTTTAGGGAGTTTGTTGGAGCCTAATATTGGGGTTTGGCTCCCTAAAATAGGGATGGGAGCCAATTTAGGGAGTTTGTTGGGCTTGCTCTAAGCAAAACCGACAAGGACGAAGTCATCTTTCTATTTTCTTAGATGTTGCTTGGAAAGGACCGAAATGAATATTTAGTCCAAAAGAGGACCTAATTACTAATTAGTGTTTTGATTGGTTTTTATTTTTTTTATTTTTTTTATTTTTTTTTATCATCCATTAAAATTATCACAACCGAGCAGCCGGATCCTAGATGTATTTTAGTAAGCAGTGATAGGAGAAATACAGTATTTTAGCTTTTGTCATTTCGCTGGAAACATTACAAAAATTACTCCCAATGGGATGATATTTTCTGTCAAAAAACAATAATTATTCCCTCCCTGGACGATGTGGTTGTCTATCTATGATGTTCGTGTCATTTTCCAATTACTTATTAAAAGATATAAATAATTGAAGATTAACACGAAAATGGATCCAAAAAAAAAAATTTGGGACGGGGTACTTTTTAGTTGTTAGGAAAGATGAGGAAATGAAATAGGCCAAATGTCAGATGTTGAGGATAACACAGTTGATTGAGCTCGCTCCTACAAGGAGCCCTCCATCTATGAGGTCAGGAGTTCGACTCCCACCTGCCCCCTTCCCCCTGTCAAAAAAAGAAAAGAAAAGAAGAGATAGGCCAAATGTCACTGTCCATGTCCTGTTGTAATTAATTCTTGGGCCAAAATAATACAACGTTGGTCCAATTTTTATTTTTATTTTTCCTTGAATACATGGAAGTTTAGCTCATTTATTGTCACATGGAGAGATGGTATTTATTTGGGAGTCTTGGAGAGTGGTGTTGAGTACTTCATGTCGGGAAAATCTAGTTATACTTACAACCCATATGTCACATTATGTTCACTTTATAGAGCACGTCAAAAATAATAAGAGTACTAAAAGAAAACGTTTAAGAAAGAAATAAGGAAAGTAAGAAGGAAATAAACCGTAGTTTAGTGCACAAAACTCTTATTATGTTGGTATTCTAACGTAGTTGCACTAAACTCTTATTATCTTGGTATTCTAACGTAGCGGATTTAGCCCGTGATGATCAAGTAATGAAAGCCAATGGAAACTAAGAAATGTAAACAGACCATGCCTGCTCATCTCGGCTGAATAATGTGCTCGGCCATGATCGGTTTGCTCAGCCTCTCATCTCTAAACACAATAAATGAGCATGGATCCACAGATCCATATGTTATATAAGACTTACGAGTGCGCTGATACTCTCCCACACTAAACGATCCTACACTCTAGTCCTAAAGCGACTCTATCTCCTACAAACGCCTATGAAATCAATCCTCGTGCAATGATGATAGGTAGCGTAACTCTTGCACTTCTATTTGATTGAACTCTACCTTACTTCCTCCACAAACTTAATGACTTAGGCATTCGAGGGATGTTTGTGGGCACCACACGGGTGTCAATTTCTCTTTTACAGGTGCCGGAGACAAAACGCGCCAAAAATGGACTCATGGAATAATATTCTACTCAAAACACAATATGTCAAACTCTGTGCCAATAACTGAGTTCATGATCGGATGGTCATCAGACTAAATAAAACCCGGAAACTAAAGATAAACGAATTAATTACGACCAGAAAATGAAATCAATTTGAAAAGAATTTGTCAACTTAGTCACCTAGACAATTTAAAACTGGAAAAGTCATTTCGATTTTTTTGGCCAGATCTAATGAAGGGTCGCTATAGAGGGCCAACTTGCTTGCATTCATAATTGATCAAACGTATCAATTTTCATTCATACTACATGATCTTGAATTCTAAATGACAAATTGGTACATTAGATCAAGTACTTACATTTATCGAATACCGTTGAATTTTTGCAAGACCATTTAAATATTTTTTAAAAGGGTCTTGCTACGATAAGCATAGTGAAAAAAAAAAAAACATGCGCTCATGTGCACATTTTACACTTTTCAATATATTTATACATACTTTCATATGTTTTTAGACATTTTAATAAATTTTTTAAACATTAACATGAGCCTTAATGATCAAATTTTAGCTTTTTCCTTTAGTAGAATTGCGAAAATCAAGCCAATCGCATGCTCATGCTATCCAAAACAAACAGGGAATTAAGGATAATCCTATCTGCACAGAAAACGTACAGATCAGTTCTGGGACCTATTTTGGGTCCCACACGAACGATCCGAACCGTTCATTCATCTTAGAATAATTTTTTGAGCGGGTTTGTTAGAAATCAGCTCAATCGGATGTGCCTAAGTGGTCGATCCATAACCCACCCTGTTTAACTCAAAGTGTTTTGACTGAAACGGGGTGGGTTATGGATCGAGAACTTAGGCACGTTCGATTGAGCTGATTTTTCTTGCGGGGCCCCTCAAAAAATTATTCTTAGATGAATGAACGGTTCGGATCGTTCGTGTGGAACGTAAAAGTGAATCCCAGAGCCGATCTGTCCTTTTTCTGTGCGTTTTTTTTCTTCTGTACCGTTAACAAGGTCCGGGAATTAATCGAAAAAGTTGTGGCTTTCTTGACCGAGTCGCATGGTCCCATTTGATTCCCTATGACGCGGGTCCTCATAGACTTTTGGTGCTCACAACAATATCTCGTGGCCGGCCTTATTGTACTTTCACTACTTTCTGATAATTTTAGTACTCCAGTGATTAAGTTACTACTACTGGTTGTTCTACAATAGATTTTATCAAAATTTAATAAAATTAAGTTCTTGATTTTATCTATTGGTAGATAAATTTGAAAAAATTTAAGATTTTATCAAATCACATTACGAACGACTTGATTTTATCAAATACTAGGGCATGTCCGTGCCTAAAGGCACAATGCGACTTAATTTTTTTTTTGAACTGAGAAAACTTATATTAATAGACAAAAAAGGATGCTACCGGTCCGAAAATGCAAGAAACAACAAAAGAAAAGAAAAAACAAAAGCCTCAAAATTGTACAACAACGATGATGGAAACCACCAATCCGCTCGGACGTGGCTGGAGGAAGATGACGGAAAAGTATCAGCGTCCAGAGCCCCACATCTCTTCGTCCCACCGTAGACGCAGCTGCCAGGGGCCACCACCGCTGCTACTGGAGAACCCACAAATCCGGCACCTAAGCTCGGATCTGAGGGCCAAAGATCCCAGATCTGAAGATCTGGTCCGCCGTCGTCCAAAAATGATGGGGAAGCAGGAGATCGATCCTCACAAGGAAGAAAGTCTCGACCACCTCGCAGTCATGTAGGGAGGAGAGGAGGAGGAGTGGAAGAAGAAGATGGGGAGGAAAGAGATGGGGGTGGCTGCCATGGGGGGAGGGGAACTAAAGAGGAGGGAGACAGCCGGAGAAAAAATAAAAAAGGGGAAAGAGAGCTTTCTCCTAGAGAGAGAGGCTCTCTCCTCTCGAATTGCTACTGGTTAGTGCGACTTAATTTGACTAAACCAAAGGTTGGGATCCATACGGTTCAGTATTCACTATTCAATACGGTTCCAAGTGTGATCACAAAACAAAATGAAATTTTTTGAGGCAAAATGTATGCGCAAACACAAAGTATGCACATAAAAAATGTCATTCTACTTTTAAGAGAGAGAGAGAGAGAGAGAGAGAGAGAGAGAGAGAGAGAGAGAGAGAGAGAGCATAACATAAAAAATCAGTTCCATACATATACCAAAAAAAATGACATTTTTTACACTTTCAAGATACACCCTAGCTTAGTATTTTGCCGATCAAAAAACAAGTACAACTTTGCTTGACTTAAAAAAATATATACACCCTCCCACCCAAAAATGTTATGCATGACATTTTTATAATACAACTCTCCCTCCGTCCCTTTTTATTTTTAAATGTGTTACTTGAGAATTCCAATTATTTTTCTCTTAGATCAACTTTTACATCTATTTTCCATTACTTACCCGTATCAATATAATAATACCCACTAACTTTTTTAAAAGGGAATCTACTTTTAAGGGCAAAATAGGAAATGTACCCACTTATTTTTCAAAACACACCCTTATTAAGGGACAGTCCAAAATAGAAATTTATACACTATGAAAGGGACGGAGGGAGTAGAAACTTGGCTCTTTTAAGTCCTCTGTAACTTGACAATCCCTACTTGAAATTACGAGGAGCTAGAAGGTCTATTGCAAAACCAGTTTTCAGAAACAGCAGCAGCAATACAGAGATGCATATCTGCAAGCACAATGCATTCAAGGTGGACCGTGATATGGTGACCTTATAATTATACCGTTGGGAGTCTCACGAATTGTTGGCCTATAAAATTAGTTGCATAGCTCGTGTGAGTGTGACAAATCTAAGAGTGGTGAGTGAGAGAGAACCGGGAGAGTTGAGTGTGAGCCTAGGTTGCGGTGCTCCTCCTCGGAGAGTTTTTTGTACAGTTTATGTTGGTTGAATATAATCGGAAATTTTCTCTTGTTTGTTTACTTACTACAGGAAAGTCTTAGACTCTCGCACCCTTTGGTTCAGTCTTTGCTCTCTCTGTTCACTCTTTTCCAACGCCTCTTCTCACTCAATACATGCATATAGAGAGAGCAAGAGGGGGAAACACCTTCAATGCATTCTCTGGCAATTGGAAAATCCAACACTAGGACCCAGCCATATGTGCGGAGGGATCCCTTAAGATACTATATGAGCTCAGTAATACTCCTGATCTAAGAAGCACATCAACACACGTTAGTCACCGACACAACACTCTCCGGACATATGTTGGACGTGTCAACATACTTTTCCAATTTTTTTTATAATTTTCTTACACTGAGACACATTGTGGATACTCTGGGATACATTCGCGACTCTTGGAATATGTTAAGGACACATTAAAAAGTTAAAATATAGTAATTTTTAAAGCTTGGCCTATAGTGAACATTTCCACAGATGTATAGTTCATGTATACTTATATGATGATATGTACCGTTGATTTCTATTGACTTGATGGGAATAATGTTTCTGACTTTTTTATGAATTCATAACATAAAATTATAATACCAACACATTTTACATTCAAAGTGTCCCCGACGTCCTGTCCTAATTTTCGAAGAAATGACGGGTTCGCGTGTCTGTGTCGTATCGTGTCGTGTCCGTATCCCATATCCATGTCCGTGCTTCTTAGCACCTGACAGATGTGTATCTACATATCTATGTACCAAAAAACGAGCATGACTTGCTGAAACATAGGAGGAACGTCGGAAGGCATTTTGGCATTAGGCCTTGTCCACAGTATATAGAAGTTGAATCCCTTAACAACATAGAGAGTGGTCAGTTGGACGTGTAATACAAATGAAATGAAAGAAGTTAAAACAGTGCAGCATTTATCAGTTCCAGGTTTCTATAAACACTACAAAAAACAGAATGCTGATAAAAGAAACCGGTAGCCGTTGGAATGCAAAAATACAGTACAAAAGATTCATTTTATAATTCACACCAAACAACTTCTGCCCAGCATATGTGGTAAATGTTCATGCAAATCCTCATCTATGACAATCCAGGTTCTATTATGATGAGGCTTTCTTATTTTGCCCAGCTATCCGTCTTACCTTACACAGTAGAGACTAATGCCTCATTCACAGAGAGTTTGGCCAATTAACATCCCAAAATGGCCTTAAGTTCATTTAAAACAAGTAAAATTTCAGCGGTAGTCTTCCACTTCTATTTTGATAAACTTTGCTACATGCATCTTGCAAAGCAGCTACAGAAATACAGTATAGAATTACACTTGTAACTTCGAAAACTTCATTCGATTTTACACTTGACTTCTATTAGCACATTTTATTTCTCAACAAATACTTCCGTCGTCGACAAACACGTCCTGAAAATGTTTTCGATCGCAAACTCTTTGCTTGAATGTTAGAGCTTCCAACAAGGAATAACAAGCACCTCAGAAAACAGAAGCTCTGAGATACTTTCATCTTTCCCTTTGCACAAATATTGTTACGATAGAAAATTTAGTACAAAAGTACAATGCATACAACAGAAGAGAAGGGATATATGGTTAGGCTTGATGGAAATTCTACTGTGAAAAAGTTGCTTTAACAGACTACTGAATTTATCGGCAAAGTTGCAGTCTTAGGATCAAAATTTCAACTTTGAATAGTGTTCCCAACTGTTAACTAACACCAAATAGAGGATACAATGTAAAAGAAAGAAAGATTATATAATTTACTGAATGTTATACTACAAAACACTCACCTTTTTCACCATAAACTGCCACCATACGTCAGTTGGGTTTCCTTCGCACTCGAAAATCCTTGAGTAGAAATAAGGAATGGACATTATGCACAAGCAAACCAACGCAAGTTTCAGCAGGGGAAATATCAAATGATGGCGAATCAAATTCTGTAAACATGAGAAATTACTGAAGAGAAATGTCCAGCATACGTGTGAGCAAAGCATCTCTACCTGTTCACTTCAGAATGAACCACATGTAAGGTCAACAGTTTTCCCCCCAAAGATCAGCAGAAAAAATATTCTTTACCTGAAAATACCTTCAAGGAGAATGCTGCTATGTCTTCAATTGCAGAAGATCCGGGAAATCTTGTTCAGAACTGATCATCAACCAGAAATTTGCAGATTTTTTTTTCCTTTTTCTAACAGGTAAAATGAAATGAACATATACTGAATATCTATCTTTCTCTGACCTGTAGAAATATATAGTTAGATGAATTCATTGTTCTATCAACACAGCAAAAGAAAGAACAAACACGCAATCTGCATCAGCTTGGAGTTGGGGAAGGGTTAAAATGTATCATGCAGTAGGCTAGACACAGCTCTTAAGCCTTGAAAGAAAATAAATGGATGCACTATGAAATCTATGCAAATATGCAAGTCTCCCACTTACACCATTTCTCAGATCAGCGACTCAAACTAACTGCAATCTCAAAGTTTGACAAATGTCGTGGCTTTGTACAGATGAAACGAGGACAAAAATACTGTAACCCAAATTAATTTGTCAACTAGTAAAACTTTGTTAACAAATGACCGTGAACCTAGAAGTGGATCATAAAAAGTAGTGATTAGGCTCATCCAAACAAAATTGGGGCAAGTCAGACCTAAAATGACAGCATAATTCAACGGTCAACCAATAAAGAAGAGCAACCTAGTAGGCTCGAATATCAGAGAACATATCCATCACATTTAAACGGTTCTAAATCCATCATATGCCATAACAAAAAGATAAAAAAAAAAAGGAAAAGGAAAGAACAACCGAAAAGAATGAAAACATGATAATCATTCCTAATACTTTCTAGTTAAGAACTCACCAATTTTATCATTTGATTTACAAGTTGGACCAAACATCAGATTGACCTGCAAGGCTGCAATGCAGTTCTGCAAATCATTTTTTCCCCAACCATTGTCATTACGTGATTACTGCTTTCATTGCAATGAAAGCAGCCAAGTAATTTTCTCCAAAGGTAAGAAAAGAAAAGGTTCGTCCTTTTAACAGAACTCAATACTTGCATAACTCAACAAAACAAGATTACATTTAATTACGTAAACTGCAATGAATGCTTCAAACCATCTTCGTGGCTTAAGCTCTCTACTTCTCTAAGAAACTATCCATCATCAATATGAAGTGGGCTCCAGTTTTACCCATTTGTCTTTAACACCCATGGGCACATGAAGCCCTAGAAACTAGAAACATGAAAAATAACAACAACAAAAAAAATTGCAAAATAAATCAGACCCATTTTCTTTGTGTGAACGTAGCTATGAAAGCAGATCCATTGCCATTTCATAATTCAACTTTAGGTGCAATGAAAGCAGCTATGTACATTTTCTACAAAAGAAAAAGAAAAGAAAAGGATTGTGCTTTTCTTTTAACAAATACATAACAAAACAGAACAAGCTGACACATAACAAAAATGCAGTGAATGCTTCAAACCATCTTCAAGGGTAAGCTCTCCACTTCTCTAACAACTATCCCTAATCAACATGATGTAGGCTCCATTTACCCATTTGCCCATAACACCCATGGACACATGAAGCCCTACAAACTTCAAAACAAAACAAAATTGCAAAATAAATGAGAACCCATTTGCTCTATATGTACAAAGAGCAATCCCCACAATTCAATTCCATGAATTGGCTACTTTAACCGTAATATGCAACAGGAGTGTTCACTTTGCCAACTTGATCAAGCACATCAAGCACCTCAGCCCTGCTCCTCACAATCCTATGAAACACCTCCCTTACTTGTAACTGCAACGGCACCAAACCCTCCTCCATCTTCTTACAAACCTCCGCCATTTCTGCCACCATCACCGCCACCTCATCCCCCGCCTCATCGCCTATCGGAAACTTAAAAGACTCTGCAAATTCAACCAATGACAATGATACCCTCTCCATCCTCTGCACCTCCTCCAACAACCCACAACAACCTTTCTTCTCCTTCTTCTTCCACTCCTCCCCTATTTTCTCCACCAGCCCAATCACAGGCCCGGCCCAGACCAACTGTTTTTGAACCGGAAAATGCGTTGCCAGGCCAGTCCTTTCCTGACATGGAACTCCCGCCACTAAAGCCCACGTCACAAACACCAAAACAATACTCATTATATAAACTGGTAAAGCCAATCCAGTAGGTTCACCTCCACGTGGTGCCACCAGATTGGCCATCATCGCCTGGATCTGCCTCGCCGCCGACCACGACCTCGCCACGCTCCATTTTGCGCCTCCGGTTTTGGCCACGGTGCCGTTGCCCCGCCGTCCGAAGGACCTGTTTTTCATTGAGTTTTTGAGATAAAAAAGTTATACATCTAGACCATAAAAATTTGAAAATTTACTAAAAACGGGAAAAAATTAGCCACCTTTGATTTACTCTTCGACCATTCGACATTTTCGAATATTTTTTTGTTTGTTTATGGTAAATTTTGTTAGGGTTTTTAATTATATTAGACAGAGAAGAGGGAATTGTGCAAATTTAGCAGCCGCATCAATAATAAAAAAATCAGTCAATAATAGAATGGCACACAAAATAACAAATAAAAAACTTTATTGAATATTTTGGATAATTCGCGAATTCGAAATAAAAAACTTAGAATTCCTAATACAATACCAAAATCTCATATTTTGGAGAAGAAAGCTATACCAGTTTCTGTCCGTCGATTTCCCATGGTGGCTATTGTTGTTTTCCTTGTCGTCAAAAGCCATGGAGGCCAAAAGCGTGTTTAGGGCTTTTTTAGCGCGTCTGACATGGCCTTCTCCAATTGGTTTTTGACTCAGAGCAGTGACTGCGATTTGAGCCTGTTTCTTCCAATTATGGACCAGGTCCAGCCCAGAGGTGACGGCATTGCAGATATCGAGCGCCTTCACGGACCGATCCAGCAGGTCGGGGATGAGACGGTCGAGTGGTGATTTGGCGAACTGGGCCGGGTCGCGGCCCATGACGAGGACGGCCTTGAACTCGGCCTCGCAGCAGAGGTAGGCGTCGAGGAGGTTTCTGAACCAGGCGATGGAGAGGAGAGAGGGGGAGGAGAGAGAGGAGGATGGGGAGGCGGCGGAGGAGGGGGAATCGGGCGAGGCGACGGCGGAGGAAGGTGTTTGAGGAGGGAGGAGGAGGTCGTTGAAGCGATCGGCGACGTGTTTCTGGAAAAGGTCGAGGTCTTCAAGCTCTTGCTCGTGGTTGTTGTCCATGGACACCACCTGGTTGCGGCGGATGCTGATTCGGTTCAGGAATGAACCTTGGTTGTCCGTCGCCGGCATGATTGATCCCTGGTTTTCTAGAGAGAGAGGAAATGTTTCGCAAAATTGGATATGGCGATGAGAGAGAGAGAGAGAGTGGGGGGAGGAAGAAGAGGAGGTGGGGGAAAAGGAAAGGTGGAAAGGGCAGGGGTCAGTTTTTTTGGCAGTTATGGACGGAAAAATTATTCCGTGCATGTAGAATATTGGATTGGGGCATTCTCTACCGCATATTAGTCAAGGTCCTACTGCATATTATGTAGGTCCCATGCTAAAGTGTGCAGATCCAGCGGTGAATAGTGTATCTTAGGTGGCTAGTGGAGCATAGAATAATTCTCTCGTGGATGGAAATACGAATGTGGGAAAAAAGAAGAGTAGTACTGTATTAACCAATAATGGGTGACCGCAATTTGATGACATTGTGATGTGTTAACATTCTATTGGTACAAATTTTTAGGGTTATTTGTACGGACATTCCTGTACTTTGGTCCTGTATTTTATTTTTGAATACATACAACCCCTCAACTTTGGACCTAAATGCAAATGATAACTCTGTCAACGGAAAAGATGAAAAGATAAAATGCCCTTTACCCGAAACAAGTTCGCATTTGTTGCTGGACTAGATCTTGAGGATTGAGATTATGCCATTGATGGAGAGTGGTCGAGTTGTTTGTTTTTTTGGTCGTTATGGAACATATATAAGGAAGGCTAAGGGCAACTTGGGATTATTGCGCGCACCGAGGTTAATTTTGACGGAAAATCTTACGTTTGTATTTAGATCTAAAGTTGAGGGTGTGTATGTATCAAAAACTGAAGTAGAGTGGGAGTCTTTTAAAATCGGCCAAAGGATAGCGAGTGTCCGTACAATTAACCCGATGAATTGAACTTAGATCTCTAGCCCTTCACAGACTTGCATAGTCTTCTCTAAATGATTGCGTGAGGTGAAATAGTCCCAAGTACAACTTGCTGTCGAGGGGCGTCGATGATGAACTTGGTCTTTTAGTAATACAATTTGCTCCACTACATGATAAATATGACACGTTTTATTAACTCAGCATGTTTATATTTAAAATTTAGTCACCAAATATTATTAACAAACATTAGTGATAATGATAAATAAAGGAATTTGATATTGACACTCCCTATTTTGATATTGACATGCTCTTTTTTTACTCTATTAGTTGAAGTTACTAAACCACCCTTGTAAAATTTAGTCACCAAATAGGATTGTGACCAAATTTACATTCCTATTTGGTGACTAAATTTTAAATAGGATTGTAAATTTGTGAAGAACGATACAGTCTCCCTTCCTTGTGATAGACAATGTCTTTGTTTATACTCCCTCCGTCCCTTAATTTTCGTCCACTATAGAACAACGTGCATTTTCAAACTCAAATAAAATGTATTTTCGTAATTAAGTTTGTAAATTCTTTTGCACCAAATTAAAGTGCTCATTGTGCTCTTTAATTTGGTGCAAAAAAAAATCAAAAAATATTTACGAAAATTCAATTTTTTATGTGCGTAAAAATACACATTTTCCAGAGTGGACTAAAATTAAGGGACGGACGGAGTACTTTCTAAAAATAGAAACTCCTGAATTTTATATTGTTCATATAAAAAAATCATGTGAAGAATAAGATTAACAGAATTGTGAGCCACAAGATTGAGGTTCCAATCCCAAAGGGTTTTGGCCAAGTGTTATTGGTTTGGGATGGGGTTTGCTTCCACAGGTACCGGATTCTATCTTCTTTGACAACAATTTTTGAGGCCACCTCATCCTACGCTTACGTGTGAAACAGTTCTAGGAGGGACCGAAGAGATTAGTCCTAGGTGTAGCAAGCTAGCCCGAAACACTATACATTACCACAAAAAAAAAAAATTGAGAGTCCAGCTTCTCTCTAGATCCGTTACTGTATGTGAGAACTTTAGACCAATAAAAAAAAATGTACATGAACGGTGAATATGAACCGGATTAGTTAAAAAAAAAAAAACCGAACCAACTCGTATGAATTTAAGATTCTGATAACCAAATCAATCTCAAAATGCATAGAACCGAACAAATCCATATCATTAGATTACGGTTCGATTTTGGTTCGAGACACGGTTTTACTGAATTTGAGGTAATTTGTTTACAAAAAGCATTTTAAAGCAACCAATATTAGCGTAAAATCCTTTAAAACAAAACTTGATTTTCAACCAATTTCACAAAATTTCACAAAATCACCATAGAAACACGAAAATAGATTCAAACTCAATCTGATATTATTAGGACCAGTACTCGATACTGGATCAACCACAGTATGTATACTTTCCCATTAGTCCGAATAGAATATGTGCTTATTATATAGGATAAAAATATATTGGAAAATGTTTGGGCCTATTATTATCTAATCTTTTCAAATAAAGTATGGAAAATGTTAGCCTCCATCCAATACGTGAAAGATAATGTGTAAAACATATATCGATATCTGAGAAAAGTGTATTGATATCCGTGAAATGTGCATTGAAATCTGAACTCATTTATTTTTATGTACCTATTATCCTTCATCTATTGGGTGAAGCTTAGCAAGACCCATAAAGTATCGGCTAGATGTATTATTATAGTTGCGGTTCAGATAGGTTTGAAACCAAAACCATGAGCATATACCCATAAACCAAATCATTTGATTCAATTTTTCATTCTATAAATCAGGACCAAACTACACTACTTGAGAACCAAATCAAATCGGTTGATTTGATTGCTCGATTTAAGGCCGGTTCCATCAATTGATTTTTTAATTTTTTAACTTTTCATATTTATTGAGATAGGTGATTCTCTCTATACACATCAACTTCAAAATACTTCAAAATTTAAAAGCCAAAAAAATCAAGTTGGTGGAACGTTTATTTTGCTCATCCCTACAAAAACGAAGCATTATTTTACTCTTCCGCGTAACACCCGTGTCTATCTTCATTGGTCTCCCCGCAATATTCATTTTTGTCGAAAAAAATGGTAAGAGTGCTTGGAATGCAATGGACCTTTCAACTTTGACAATCTTCTGCTTGACTACTTCAAATGTCTCATAGAATCAGACAAAAATCTTTTCCTTGGATATTCTATTTTCCTTTCCTTTTTTCTGATGATATTCTATCAACAAAATCTATATAGATACATACTCAATTAAAAATCGGAACGAATACACGTAAATGGACAAGAAAATCAGGCGGAAAGAAGTATCAATTTGCATCGATGGTGTACATAGTTGATCACGAGGCCCACTTATGGACCCTACACAAAAGATTCAAATTATTCACTAATTTAAAACTTCTTTTTTCGAATCTGATAACTCTAAGTGTTTGATCAAACGTACCAATTTTCATTCATACTTCAGGATCTTGAATTCTGAATGACAAATTGGTACATTAGATCAAGTACTTACATTTATCGAATACTGTTGAATTTTTGCGAGACCATTTAAATATTTTTTAAAAGGGTCTTGCTACGATAAGCATAGTGAAAAAAAAAAACATGCACTCAAGTGCACATTTTACACTTTTTAATATATTTATACATACTTTCATATATTTTAGACATTTTAATATTTTTTTTAAACATTAACATAAGCCTTAATGATCAAATTTTAGCTTTTTCCTTTATAGAAGTGCGAAAATCAAGCCAATCGCATGCTCATGCTATCCAAAACAAACAGAGAGTTAGGTTGAGTTTTTCATTCGATTTTATCAAAAAAATCTCCCACTTGATAAAAAGCTTGGATGGGATTTTATCAATGTCATTTCTCTAATGGTAGGTGAAATTACCGTTTTGCCCTTTGACCCATTAATTTTGTTTGGAGCCATTACACCAAACACAAACTCACAGACACGTCTCTCGACTCTTCCATCGTGGTGGTGAACGGAACCCACGAGATAGTGCAAGGCTAAGTCAAGGGGGAGATTGAATGATGTAACCAATTTTTTTTTTCATTTGCACTTGACCATGTATTTATGGTGGATGTTGATGAATGAGGGAAAAGTAAATATTTTGTAAAAAAGAACTTGGTACCGATGGGTAAGTTTTTAATATTTATTTTAGGTTCATTGGTAATGAAAGAAAAGAAGGGCAAATTGGTAAATAAACCATTGAGAGGAGATTTTATCAATAGTAGATTTTATTAAGTGAGGTGATAATGTGATTTTATCACCCCCTCATAAAACTCAACTAAAATGAAAAATCTCATTTTATCTCATTTTATCAAGTGGGAAACTCACCCTTAATCGAAAAGTTGTGGCTTTCTTGACCGAGTCGCATGGTCCCATTTGATTCCCTATGACGCGGGTCCTCATAGACTTTTGTGCTCACAACAATATCTCGTGGCCGGCCTTAATTGTACTTTCACTACTTTGTGAAAATCTAGGTGGGTTTCCATTTCATTTTATGAAAATCTCGTAAAATCAAATGAGTGATTTTAGCAAATAAGTTAGCCACTTGTTAAAATCAATTCACTTTAGAAAATGAAAACGGGTTGATTTTAATAGCAATTTCTTTATTCATTTGCTAAAATCATTCATTTGATTTTATGGATTCCCATAAAATCAAATGGGAAACCCAGCCTTGGTACTCCAGTAACTAAGTTACTACTAAGGCCCCGATTGGATGAAGAATTATTTTCAGAGGGATAAGTTATGGAGGGGGATAAGATAAAATGAGGTATTATTTTTGGAGGGTTAGCCCACATTGATGTGATGTTTATGGAGGGGATAAAAAAATAGATGACTTGGATGAGGGATTAAACAGGGGATAATTTTTTACTTGATTTGGATGTTTTATAAATTAAGAGGGGGTGGATGATGGAAAAAGCTGTCAAATGACTCTTTTGCCCTTGTTCAGTGTTAAACTTGATTATGTATCCAATTATTCATATAACTGTAAAACTTAATCTAATTAATTAATTTTGGACAATTTGAAGCTATATTAATTTATTCCATTAAAAATTTAATTTTTTGTAATAAATTTATTTAAATAATGTTTTTAAAAATATTTACATTTTAATGGTTGGTTATCCATTACCTAGGTTTGTATTTTTTTTTTCATTATCCATTACCCTATATTGTTTTGTTTTTTATTTTGTATATTTGTTTCATAACAAATAAGAACACTTTATTCCTCTCATATAAAAATACTATTTATTTGAGATACATTACAAAGGGTACAAAAGTGCAATCTTCCGAATTATCAATATATTTAATTAATTTTGGGCAATTAAGCAATTCAATTTTTTAAAGTTTGCTTGGGCCTTATCATTTATTTGTCTGCATGGGCCTTACATTTATAATTCCTCGTGGGCCAAGAAGACAAGAAGACTTTTTGGCCTTACCATTTTCCACTTCCAAGCGGCCAGTCGACTGGACTACATCCAGAAAACGTACACTGTTTTTTGTTCTATCTGCATTTGTAGAAAACATTTTTTTTTATCTCGCCATGGATGGAGGAGGGAGAGGGGGTAAGGAGGGGAGAAATTGTCAAAAAGCCAACCTTCTACCCCCGGATAACTTTTGGGGAGGGTGAGGCTAGGGCAGCCCAAAAGTTATCTTGGAGAGGGACCTCGATGGGGAGAAACTAAGAGCCTAGAAGGGGTGAAAGTTTATCAGGGAAGCAACTTTGTGTTGCCAACAAGGGGATATGGGTGGGCTCCCCTCTTAAGAGGGGATGAAAAATTATTCTGGTTGAGATATCCCCCATCCAAACGGGGGGCCTAAGAGTTGTTCTCCAATAGATTTTATCAAGATTTATAAAATTAAGCTCTTGATTTTATCTATTGGTAAATAGATTTGAAAAAATCTTAGATTTGAAAAAATCTAAGATTTTATCAAATCACTTTACGAACGGATAAAATCAATGACTTGATTTTAATTGATAAAATCCATTGGAGAGCAACCCCTAAATTCATAAAATAGAGAATAAGTTATGTACGGATGAAGCGAAAACCATAGGGTTTACACACAGGATTCTAATATGGGCACTCCCCATTTTGATATTGGCTCTTTTCATTTTGTCTCTATTAGGCTCCGTTCATTTACTAAGAATGTTACTCGAGAAAGTTAATCCTATGAAAAGTGAAATGAGGTGAAGTAAAGGAAAAGAAAATTTACGTTCTTGTGAGTGTTCACTTGAAAAAGAATTTTTTCCAGGAAAGTGTAATTTGCAAAGACAAATTTTCTCACGATACATAATTCCTTCCTTTTTCCAGGGTGCATTTTGAGGGAAAGTGAGTCCTAGTGGAAAAATTATTTTTGTGGGTCCCATTATTTTCTTGATAACTGAACAACCCAAAAGTCATTAGAAAGTTGATTTTCTCATCCTTTCTCATACTTCAACTTTTAAGTTAAAATGTTCATGATCGCCTATTTTATACTTAAACCAAAATTTAATTTTTAATAATATTTATCGATGATCAATCTGATTTTTGTAAGGAATTACTATTATTTTGTGGGCCTTTGTAAGATGAATGGTTCAAATTACCGCAGTGAACGCACCACGGTTTCCGCATCATACGGGAATAACATATTCTCTAGAGAAAATGTTGTCATCAACGTTTATTTTCAAGAGATTTCATGACAATATCATAATCGAAGTTTAAGTCTCTTCATCATGTGCTTTAATTAATCTCTACTTTTAATTTACTTAATACGGAAACAACTTATTCTCTGTAGAAAATGTTGTCATCAGCGTTTATTTTCAAGAGATTTCATGACAATACCATAATCGAGTTTAAGTCTCTTCACGTGCTTTAAACTCTACTTTTACTAATTTTTATATTAAGTAATTGGGTAGTTTTTTTTTTTTTTATTATCATGTAAACTCGTTTTAGGCGATTTCATTCTTTAGTTGTAATACCAAGCTCCACGTGCTTTGACTTCCCCCAAAAAAATTTGCCTTATCAATCAGTTCTAATTTTTTGAACTGAACTGAAAACAGAAATGCACATAAAACTTACACACATCAAAGTGTTACATTTATATCCAATACAAGATAGAGTTAATAATTTAACATAATCAAAACTAGAACATAGATGACAGAAATTGAAGAGAGCAGGTTGGATTAGAACTGACGCATGCATGTTACTTGTGATGTCCGGGCCAATAACTAGTAGATGTTTAAGATATAATTGCATAAACATAATAATTTGCCATTCATGTTATGTGAAACACAAATATAATGAGTTTTCCGATTGATTTTAGGAGATAAAATGTAGTTTGATAAAATCTAGCTAGTGTCCGAGTGAATCTCACCTGTTGGATACACTTTCATGTCACATTTCATGTTTTGTGTTTATGTATTGTACTATTCCTCATAATACGTTATACAGGACAATCTACCTATGTTGTGAAACCCACACACAACATGGTTGCTAGGTTGGCATAATCCAACCTTGGTTATTTGGTGGTTTGGGAATTTTTTTTTTGATAACCGGATGTCTTGACTAGCTTGTGCGCACTTCGACTAATTCCGGAGCCCTGAAGGTAATAACCAGGCATAACCTCTAGTGGCCCCACAATTTGAAATGTTTGGCCTCCGTGAGAATGAAATATAGGATCTCATGGTGAAACACTTATTCCTTTCTTGGAACCACCTCATAGACAACTTTATCACACTGTGAAAGCAATCTGTAATTTCGTCTCTCAATCACCAACAAAAAGGCATTGGCCCTTTTAGGGGCACTACTTTATGATGTCCAGGGGGGATGAAATTTTATGCAGTGGTATTCCCCGTCTATCATAATGTTGTTTTTCGAACAGCAAAGGAGAATTTATTAATCTTTGAATGCTTGATTTTTCATAATGTATATGATGCACAGTTTTAAATAATAGTAGCGGAAGCATTGAATGATACGCACGGGGAGGGTGTAGTAGTCATGGAGATATATATATTTTTATAATTTTCAATGCCAAAACATATGAAGTAGTTGTAGCAGTTATGAAGCAGGCAAAATCAGTTGTAAAGCGATACGTAGTGAGAATCGACCGATTCCTAATACGAGTGTGAATCTTTGGTAGCATGGGTAGTAATGCGGTATATCTTGGACTGAAAGGCCGTTACGCATGTAGCGGCCATTATTTGAATCCATGATACGTACGTTGGATATTAAAGGAATATTACAAAAACGAAATTTTTGATGTACATTTAACATATTTTGATAATCGATAGTCATAACCATGTACTTGTAAATTTACCCAGTGTGATGAGCATCTGCAACATCTGCTGTTTGATTGTTGTTTCTCTAGAAACATTTGGGAATCTATGCTGTCTATAATTCAAATTCAGAGGAGAGCTGATGCCTGAGACACTGAGATCAACTGGGCCATTCGGTTGTGCAAGGGGAAAAATTTGAGATCATTGCTTTACAAATTGACTTTGGTTGCTGGGGTTTATCACATATGGCTAGAACGTAACTCAAGAGTCTTTGGAGGAAGGCATAAAACTTCCGAAGGTGTTCTAGAAACTATTGAAAATAATATTAGGCTTCGACTATGTACTTGGAAGCAATTCCCAAGTCAATGGAATATCTCAACTGTAATTTTTGGGTTTGCTACCCCTTAGTTGTGTTTTTTTTTTCTTTCTTGTTGTAGTGCATATTGTTTAGGGCGGCTGGAGATCCTCTGTTCCGAATTTTTCTTTGTGCCTATGTGCCGAGGAATTTCTGGCCATTGGATTACTTGGAAATAAAAAAGAACATAAAATAAAAACGTAGAATCTAATGGCCCAAACTCCCTGGAACCGAGGCACAGAGAATTTGGAAACAGGTGATCTTGCACTGTTTAGGGCTAGTTATTTTTTTTGTTCAGGTCACCTGTTTTGTGGGGCTTCCTGTGATCTTTTGAGTTGGTTGGTTTATAAATATTGTATTTATCCCAATTTTTTTTTTTTTTACCCCAATCTCTCTTTCCCTGTCTCAACGAGATTTACGGATTCTCGATGGCGACGGAAATAACAGCACCGGTGCCTTTGACGAAACGCCATCCACTATTTGTCCTATCTGACGAAGCTCAACCAAAGAAAGCAAAGGCATCTCCAGTGGAGTGTTCGGAGCCACCACGACGATTGTCGATAAACCCAGCAGATTCTGATTTAGGTAATCATTCTTCGTCTTCTGCAAATCCTATCGAATTTATATCGTTTGCATTTCAAACGCGAATTTCTGTAGTTGTCGCATGAGAATTTGAGGGGATAAACGACGGGATAGAGAATCGAATTGTACCCATCACTAATAGAACTTTGAGGCCAATTTTGTTAGGAAAAAGAAGTAAAATACAATCCAAACAAGAGACAAGTAGGTAACATATACAGATGCAGAAGACATTCAAAGCCATGGTTGTTGGAATCCCATCTGATGATAAAATCCTTACAAATATAGCACGGACATGTCGTGTCGTGAGTCTGTGTTGGCAGGGACGGACCAAGAATTCACTACGCAGGGGCGAGCTTATATAATTTATAAGAAATTTTTTAAATTTTTTTTTTCTATATAATACCAGAGATTTTTTTTCCTTAAAAGACGACCACTCCTACTGGCATCCGCTGCTCCATTCCTGTGTGTTGGTGCTTCATCTGAATCCATACCCTGTCTCTTATTATTCCAATGACACTGAAGGTAAAGGGAACAATGAAGGGCTCACCCGAACCACATGGCCTTAGTAGCTGGTATTGGGCTGAAAAGATGATCTGCAATCCAGCCCGCCTTTGTGGGCCTGAGGGCCCTTAGGATTTGCTAACTGGATGATTTTTTAATTTTGAAATTCAAGCACAGAAAAGAGAGTTGGAATTTTAGAGGCTGTGCATCATCTAGAATGGAAGAACATGATGATTGGCCAAGGCAAATACCGATATGTTACAATGCGTCTATATTGTTTTTCCTTTTATGTTAACAACTATTTTACTTAAATTTTTGGCATCAAAATCTGTATGTGTGGAGAAATACATGTACTGATGACAATTAATTGTGAAATTTTGGCGTAGTAAATGTCCATTAG
The DNA here is from genome assembly GCA_036023075.1 of Gaultheria prostrata. Lineage (NCBI taxonomy): Eukaryota > Viridiplantae > Streptophyta > Magnoliopsida > Ericales > Ericaceae > Gaultheria > Gaultheria prostrata. Next base: position 1,550 of record JAXBDA010006277.1, on the reverse strand, counting down.
TAATAGTTACCATGTCCATCAATTAATTGTGAAGTTTTGGGGTTTGATGAGCAATGTTCTAAAAATAGCTAGGCGCTAGTCTGGCAGAAAAGGGGTGTTGCTTAATCTAGGCGTTGGACCACAGCGTAGCGCCTAGGCAGCCGACTTTTAGAACACTGTTGATAAGTAAATTTTAGGATAAATGAACCAAATTAAACTCAATATTAGTTACTATTACAAAGTTTCATTGTTTTGTCTATTTTATTTTATTGTTATGTGACTACCATAGAAAAGCGTATTTGTTTGTTTTCTTTTGTTATCATTTCTAGATGTTTCATTACTTGTTGGGATTTTAATTGAAATTTGCTGATCAATGAAGATATAATTAACATATAAGTATCCGTTAGAATTGATATATAGTACAGTACGTAAGTTACACATGCTCATACGTAGAGTTGTTGGTAACAAAGTGTCCGTGTCCGTTGATTGATACAAATCATCCACCACAATGATGTGAATATATATTAAAATTTGAGTGACTTTTTTTTTTGAGTAGGGGAAGGGGAAAACCACCACACTTTTGTGGGGCTGTGGGGGTGGGGCTCGAACCCCACACCTCATGAACCGAGTATGTTTTTTGAGTGACTTTTGCTTAGCTTTAAGGGGGAGCAAATGGAGTGCCAATTGGGCCCACCTCTCATAAGATTAAGTGGAAATAAATTTAATTTGGTTAGTAAGATAGTAACATTTTGGGACTTTTACTGATCTAAAAAACATTTGTTGGTTAAGTTAATAACCTTAAGGTTGACGGAACCACTCTACCATAAACCCTATCAACTTTAACGTAACAGGTAACTGTGGTGTCGGCTGACCCCATGGAAAAAAAAAAAAGACTCCAACTATTTTCAGGAAGAGAGTCTGGCTACTCATAAGAGGACGTGTTATAGAGATATTTTTCTTTCTTTGATTTGAGTAAGTGTTAAAAAGAATCTCTTTGAGTAAGTGCTCTTTATCGGATTACCCGTGAGGAGACGTGTTAAAGAGATTCTAGTAAATACATGAACCTTAATTAATGTAAGAAAATTGAGGGCTTGTAAGGAATTCATTAAGGCCCTATTCCACTGACTCAAAAAATCAAAAGTCAATTTTTTGCAATTTTCGAGACAGGTCATCCCCTCACAATACATCACATAAATATCACAAAAAATCAATGCATATTTCGAGTTTTCACATAAAAAAAGCTAAAAAGCCAAAAAAACCAAGTTAGCGGAACACCCAAGTAGAGTTCGATGACCAATGACAACGAGAGTACAATAATTAGTTTGGAATTTGCGGATCAAAAAAAAAAAAAAGTTTGGAAGTCAGGGATCAATTATTGGGAAGACAATACAATCTAGAATAATTTTGAACGACATAGAATATAAGGAAAATGCTTTTACACTTCAAAAAATATACTCCCTCCGTTCCAAAATGTTTGCCCCCTACGAAACTACGTGCAATTTTCAAACTAAAAAATAATGTATTTACCAAAATAATTTTCAAATTTTTTTGCACCATATTAAAGTTCTCAA
>JAXBDA010006276.1:0-21328 GCA_036023075.1 Gaultheria prostrata | reverse complement strand
TTTATCAAAAAGAGCAATATCTACATGTCCGTCACTAGATAATTGAGAAATGGTGTTTCCACTATATTTCTGAAAAACTCGGGCTGAGAACGTATTAAATCTAGAAATTTTATAAATTTCATCTTTTTTAACCTCTTGAAGTTTTTCAAACTTCTCTATGTCCTGTTCTGTAAAGAGTGTTTCTTCACCTATTACATCTCCTAACCTTAATGTTTCTAATTCTTTTGCAGGACTAGGGGTAATGTAAGACGATGAGTCTTTGTCTGTATGACTCAACTCATTAAGCATGAAAACTAACTCTTCATCATTAGATGAACTTTCATACTCACTATCTATCTCATATAAAATTTCTTCTATATCACTAAACTCTTCACCAAATAAGACTTCAAGTTCTTGTTCTTCAAGAATCTTGACCATTTTCTTTGCACTCTTTCCCTTATTGGGATATTCAGGTGCATAATTACCTTCTTCATTACAAATATAACAACGGCAAGACTTCTTTTTTGAAGTAGTTTCCTTTGTATTTTTCTTTTTATGAACATACTTTTTCTTTTTAGAAAACTTTTTATTTTTTGTCCAAGGCTTCCATTTAAACGTTTTCTTCTTCTTAGAAAATCGGTTTTTTTTCTTCTGAAAAGTAGGTTTACAACCAATTTTCTAATTTTCTTGCAAAATACGATCACAACATTTTTGTCCAGCTTTTGTATTGGAAATCTGGGTTTTCATCTGCTTTTTAGCTTTCACTTCAAGAAAGCGGTCTGCTATTTGTCTTAAAACAAAATTAATACGAAAACCTAAATTATCCTCCTTCCCCTGTTTTTTAAGAAACTCAGGGTAATTTTTAAAACTTATTTCATCCCATGGACTTGGGAGTTTATGAAAAAACTAATCAAGCCAGTGAGCAGTAGCTGCGGGTTAAAGTTGGTAAAAATATTTTTTAAAGGTTTTGCAATATTCTTCAAAAAGACATATACTCCCTCTGTCCCTTTTTAAGTGTGTTGCCTGCGAATTCAAACTTATTTTCTCTCACATCAACTTGTACAACTTTTACATCTACTTTGCACTACTTACCCTTATCCATATAATAATACCCACTAAATTTTCAAAAAGAAATCTACTTTTAAGGGCAAAATAGGAAATGTAGTCACTAACTTTTCAAAACACCCACTTATTAAGGGACAGCTCAAAATGGAAAGTTAAATACTATAAAAGGGACGGAGGGAGTATTACATAGCTCTAACTTAGACAAAATATAATTTGCATCTTCTTGCAAATTCTGATCACCAACAAATCCATAAATTTTCTTTTATAAGGACAACAAATTGTGACAATATTTGATCATGGGAATTAAATTAGCTAATAAAGTTGCTTTTTCAAGCTTCCCTTTATCTGATTCTTCCCACTGTTTTAGCCACTTTAAAACGTCTCCTTGTAACGTTGCTGCTACATAATCAAGGAATTTTTCCTTGATCCATGTATTTTTATAATTAGTAATAATGATAGACAAGGATTGTGCCCAATCATCTATAGTTTGAAACTGATCCTTAAAAGGAACATTGGTTAAATCTAAATACGGCCCGTTCTGGGCTATAGAATATGGAGAGGGTAAAACCCGTATACCCTCTTGGGTGCCCTAACTCGGCTATGCAGTATGGGTGTACCCTACAGGGGAGCCGAGCTATAGAGGCCACGAGTAGGGTCAGGCGCGCAATGCATAATCCACCATGGCACCACGATAAGGTGCAGGGTCAAGCCGAGGTACGAATAGATCGGCCCTAGGATCTATTGACCAGCGACAGTATAGCCGAGCTATGTGGCAGCACGGTTATACTGTTATTGGGCTAACCAGACGGTAAGGCGTTCTGGAAGGGTCTGGAATACTCTCTTACGTGATAAGAGGAGTATCCCGTAATTCAAGGGAATGATGTGAGCATTCCATATCGGATAAGGAATGAAGAATCCTATTGAGAGTCCGACTGCGTGAACGTATGGGAACAAGCCCTGTATGGGAAGAAGTCCTATGCTTTATGGAGACCAGTGCAGTGGCACGATAGCACTTAATAGGACTGATCCTATGGGGAAAGGTTTCCTAACGTGATAAGGAAACTAGGGCGACAAGGACCCTTGATCAACAAGTTAACCTACACCTATAAATACAGGCATCATGCCCACAGTGAAAGGTACGCTGTGAAACCTATTCATACGCATTGTTCTTTGCTTACTTAGTATCCTCTTACTAACTTAAGCATCGGAGGGCCTTTGCCACGAAGGGCAAAGGTGCTCTAACCGCTCTCTGTCTTGCAGGTTTAGAGGCGCTGTACGGATCCCAGATTCTTGCCCTCTACAGAATATTTATTTAAATCATCTCTTCTAGATGGTTGCGGTTCTGAGGTTGAAGTAGCATCACCCTCAATTTTTATATCATTAGCAAATAAATATTCAGATGTGTCTCTATCTGAAATATACTCAGGGTCATCCGGATGCCTGGGGGGTATACCATCTGGATCTTGGTCTTCTGCTTTCCTTTTTCCTAAAGTTGAAGTCTCACCTACTAAATTTTCCTCTACGGAAATTGTTTTAAAAGGGTCAACTAAGGTGTCATCATCCTTAGAGTTGTCTTCGTCGCTCTTAAAAAAAGTATTTTCTTCTTTTTCTAACATATCAATTTCATAGTGAAAATGATTTAATAAATCTTCATTTTGAAGATAGGTCTCCTGAATTTGTTTAAGAATTCGGTTCCTCTCTTCAACACCTAACTGGGGATCTTTGTATAAGTTCCTCCAATAGTCTAATATTTCGACTATATTATCATACTAAGTCCTGTTATAGGTTTGAGTATTAAGGACCATAACATCCTCTGTGCGATAAAATAATCTAGGAGTTTGGTGGTCTCCTGGACTATTCATTCCATTAGTCTCACTAATTTTAATTTCAAAGAGTCTAACTTGTTTAGTAAACTCTCCATAGTAGTCTTTGTCTCAGACTTTAAGTCTATGTTAAGCACACTTCCAAAATTGTCTATTTTGGATTCTATAGAAACTAATTTAGCTTCTAAGTAATTTTGATTTGTTTTTTGATTTTTGTCTATTTTTGAAAGCCATGAAAACATAATATCAGTAATATTATTAGGACTAGCTCCGATAGTATTAACAGTAATTCCTTGTTTAGGAATATGAACAAGATGTTCATAATTATCTCTAATATTATTTTCTACAGAACCTACACATGCAGAGTCTTACTTGTTTAGTGCCATTTTAGACTGGTGCTAGTACCTAAAATCTCTTAGAGTGGTGTGTTTGGTGCCTAAAACCTCCCTAAAGTTCAACTGACCTAAACCTTTTATGATAAAGGGTCTTTGTACAAACGGGTAATATGGGCTTTAACACACTCTATGCATATGGGTTTTGCAACAGTTAAAAGTGTAACAACAAACAAAGAATACAAAAAAAGTAAGGATTGTAGTAGAGAAATACTCACAGTAATTTACAGCTTGGTCTTGCTATTGAGCTTTTCACCAAGATTGTTTTTCTTCTATTTAACTATCTACCAATTGCTCTGATACCACTAACAAAAGATAAAAAAGAAAGTAGGAAAGTTGGGAAGGGAGGTGGAGAATATTATTACGTAAGAAAGCGGGTGCTTTATACATGCTTTACAATTGAAAAAATCTTGTCTATTTAGAGACAAGTTTACATACGAAAAATCTAAGCCTCATAAAGAAAGTTAGGCAACCTCATGTAGCTGGTAATATTTGTTTATTGTGCCCATTTCGTGCATTTTTTGTCTCGCTCATGAGTTATTTGAGTTTTTATCCAACTAGAGAATTAACCTAACCGAGTTTAGCAGCTAGGCACCATCACCTCAACCTGTGCTCACTTCGCCCGCCTCCTCCTTTCACCTTCTCCAACCTCGCCATCATCATTCTTCTTTTTCTCTTCTTTTTTGCGCGGCTTTCCATCATTACTCATTTACATCTTTTTCTTCTCGTCCGTTTCTCTATATCTCAAACATTGGAAGAGTAACATCTTTCTTTCACGTATAACTAAATTAAAATAGGAACTACCAAGGGCTACCTCCCCTAACAAAGGCCACAGGAGCCATAACAGCTGCAAGTAGGGCTGCAAATGAGCTGAGATTTGTAATGTTCGAGCTCGGCTCATTTGCTGAACAAGCCCAAAGCTTGAGCTCGAGCTTAGCTCAGTCGTAAACGAGTCGAGCCGGGCTAATAAACTTAACGAACCGAGCCTATCAAACGAGCTGAGCTTTTGTGAGCTGAGAACGAGTCGAGCCGGGCTAATAAACTTAACGAACCGAGCCTATCAAACGAGCTGAGCTTTTGTGAGCTGAGCTCAGCTCGCTTAGTAAAGGAGCTCAAAACTTGAACTCGAGCTCGAGCTCAAGCTTGGCTCGATTAGTAAATGAGTCGAGCCGAGCCGAGCTGAGCATAGCCTTAACGAGTCGAGCAGGATTGCTCATTTGCAGCCCTAACTGCAAGCATCTCACGAATTTCATCCTGGGCATCACAAGGTTAATGAGCTGAGTATGTCAATTTCCCTTTTTGCTAGCTGATCCGCCACTCAGTTCCCAGTGGCCCTTCACAATGAGTGTATGCAACAGAGCAACTTGCCCCTCCGCATATCTTCGTAATCTTCCACCAGGTTCTTTAGGTGTGAGTTCAGCAGCAGACCATCTTCAATGAGGTTGATTGCTGCTTCCAAATTATATTCATCTCCAACTTTAGTCATTTTCTGCCGCAATTCAATCTTGCAAATTCAATTGCTTTTACGTAGAAAACACAATTGACAAAGTCACTCTTGGTACCAAAACCACAATAGACACCCTTGGTAGTTGGTACAATTGCAATTTCTGACATCCAGGATTAATATGCTCTCTAATTGAACCCACAACCACAGTAAAGAAGAAGAAACAATATAAGGTGCACCAATACAATCAACCGTATTGTGATACTCAGTTAGTGCCAACTATGCATCTGAATAATACGATCAACTATATTGTAATAGTCAGCTTCTGCCAATAATGCAATTTCTCTGTCACTCCTACGAATACCGTGTATTCTCTCACTGCTGCGCTCATCCTTCTATTCGTTGTTTATACTGTATGGGAGTTGTAACAGTCCTTCGCATTTAACCCTAATCATGAAAATTTTCACCTATCAAGGAATTGACGAGTGAGCAGAATTTCACATCTTTTGGTGCAAAACGAAGGTGTTTGGTACAAAATTACTTTACATGCCCCATTCAGCTTAAAAACAAAGCGGTCCAGTAATCCTTCAATCTCGGTCACAATGTCTTTTGGCTACAAACACTTCCAGCGATCATAGTCTGCAACTTCAGTTAATTTTATCAAAGCCAAAGGTAAGAAATAGTTCAATGAAAGCCGGAAGTGTGAGCTTTTTGCCAAAAGTACAACTCGAGTATAAATATGGAGCTAAAATCCTACCATCTTTTTTCCAAACAATAACAATGGAACAAAAGTACAAAGAGAATACAATAGTAATCATGATACAGTTCGTCCATAGCACACACAAGAGAGGTAGAGATTCTTTGCCCATTTTTCCTGCACACAAAGATTAACGCACGGGTCATTAAAACTAGGCCAAACATCCCCTCCAAGAGAACAGCATGCATGAATAACTTGACAGCCAATTAAATTACTTGTCGATTCACAGGATGGTGTTCTGTGCATAGTTTTGAAGATTAGCGAGCATGAGCGGGTGCGAGAGTGAGTGCAAAAGCAGAAAAATAACATTCATTAAATACCTAGCACCAGTGGATGAGTTTTTCTAGCTTAAGCTTTTCAAATCCTCTGTCTGCACTCTCTCTCACACTGCACACTGGTGGGGGAAAAGTAAAACCCTCCTTGAAGCCCCCGTGTCTCTCCTCTCTCTGCTCTATCTCTTCTCTTCTCCTACACAATTATAGTACATACACACGTTTACTTATACACAGATTCCTACACCTACTGTGTCAACTACTCAACTCCCCAATTGATTGCCGAACAAGCAGTTCAAGCTTGGCCCCCTCATAAATTTCCATCCCTTCCTTTGTCTCTCAACTCTTAGAAACAAAATCCACACAACCAATCAAGTTTACTCTAACAACAAATCTGAATTTTCCTGAGTAATTAAAAGTCCCACATTCGTCGGGTATGGAATGTGTGATCTTTTAATATGATGTTCTCTCCCCCTGATAGCTTACGTTTTGGGCTGAATCTTAAGTTTCATCAGTAACTATAACCTTTACAGACAAGCTCAGAAGACCTCTCTCTCCATCTAAGATTTCACCTCCAGCGATTTCATGTCAGCTGTGTCTATCATCTTCCCATAAGGTTCCACTCCGGCCACCCGCTGACAAGGCGACAACCATCACGTTAATGAGAAGGCAGTTAATCAAAAAGTGACAGGATCCAGCCTCGAAAGCTAGGAAAATGGAAAATGAAAGAAACAAAAAGTGTTTCTCATTTCTTCTATGAAAATGAAAGTAAATAGACTCAATACTTCTTTCAGCGATCGTGTGAAGCAAATCCTAGAAAGAAATTTCAGTTGAATTGTGAAAATGAATATATGACATCAACAATTCTTCCAACGAGTTAAAATGTCCACCAGAGTTTTTACCTTAACATGTGTGCTTGGAAACTGAGAAGTACGCAAAGTCTCCTGCGTTTCATCAGTGACTTTACGCCTGGGCACACTCAAGATAAGGGCAGTTTGATCACAAGTAGCAGCAGTTGATGTAATCCGGAAACCATTATCCCAACGTTTGTGGATGCCCTCACTCGGATAGAGGAAATCAAGCTCAACCACCTATGAAGCCAGTAACATGTCAGATATAGAGTGCTCGAGTTAAATGCATGCTAAATGGAACAGAAATATAACAAGATCATCTGGTAATAGTAGAACACATCGTAAAATCATCATTTACACCAATTGATCGCAGGATCTATAGCACCCTAAACAGCAAACAGGTGATATAGGTAACCCAAGAAGCTAAAACCCCAACCTCCAAAATTAGAGTCTCCAAACTAGATCCCCATGATAAATTGATACTTTCCAATTGGTTCTTCAAAGTCCAAACTCCTATCTCCATGGACAGTACATCAGGAAACTCATGGAAGACCTTCAATCATATATATACCTCCACATAAACCAAAATATTCAAGAGACCCATCAATACTTAACCTCCATCTGAAAATTCTTAAGACCTTAGTGACACAATTCGTTTAAGGTGGCTGGCGGACCAACTCTTGAAAAGTGGATTGGTGGATAAACCCATGAATCAATTTTCACAGTCTGCAAATGACCTTTACAGAATACGTAATTTCTTTTTACTTCATGATAAAGCTCCACATGCCATTGTTTTTTACACGAGTAATTCTCTTACAAGTTACAATCCTATTGGTCTGCACTCAGTGTCAATAGATTGAGTTGATGCGTAAGTAATACAGACACGGCGGGGGACACGGCCTATATATATATATATAGGATCATGATCTAATAAGGACTCCCTTACGGAAATTCCGTGAGGACCTCATGGATCGGGGTCGAATCTCAACGATCCGAACCGCTTAATGTGTTTAAAACGTGTTTTCAAGGGCCACCACGAGGAATTGCTTAAAAAAAAAATACCCGGAAGGGCTTCATCTGAGCATTTTTCGATAAACTGTATGTATATATATATATTGGCGATTCCTCGCGTTGGCCTTGGAAAACACGTTTTAAACACATTGAACGGTTCCGATCATCAAAATTTGGTCCGAAAAATAAAAAAAGGGGTGGTCCTCACAGAGGAGATCTGTAATGGAGTCCTTGTATATATATATATATATATATATATATACGGATCCCTGACTTTGTTAAAGTCAGGACCTCACCTTTTCCGATTGAATTTTGATGATCCGAACCGTCCAATGTATTTAGAATGTGTTTTTAAGGGTCCCCGCGAGGAATCATAAAAAAAATGACCAGAAAAGGCTTCATCCGAACAGTTTTTCATACAATATATATCTACGGTTTGTATGAAAAACTGCTCGGATGAAACCCTTCCCGGTTATTTTTCTTATGATTCCTCACGGGGACCCTTAAAAACATGTTTTAAATACATTGAACGGCTCGGATCATCAAAATTCAATCGGAAAATGTGAGAATGAGAGGGATCCCTGACTTTAACAAAAGTCAGGGATCCCTCACTAGATAATTAAATATATATACATTAATATACATACAATTGGCATAAAGGCCAAGTTTGGGGCCTTTGATGGGTTTTTGTCCGGCCTAGCTTATTTTAAGGCTTCCAATACATGGATTGAAAGTTTTTGAGGGCTTCAGGACAATGCTAGACAAAAATACCCTTAATGAATAAGGAATACTATACGCACATGTGGAGGAGAAATGTCGGGCTCTGGCCAAAGTTCAAAAGGTGAAGTCTCTCTCTCTCTCTCTCTCTCTCTCATCGTCAAAAAAAGCTGAAATGTCAAGACCTCTCTCTCTCTCTCTCTCTCTCTCTCTCATGCGTGGAAATTAATTGACTATTGATGGCATGGGACAAAATTGATTTCTCTCTTCAATTTTGGGAGTGGGTTCAATTTTAGGGGGTTTAGGCTCTTTAGGGTAGGGTATAGTGGATATAGGCACTTAGGGTGCACTTTCCAATTATAGGGTTTTAGTGGTTTATGCACTTTCATAGGGTACTCTAGGGTTTAGGCACTTTGTACCCTAGGGTTTAGGTTTAGGGTGCACTTTACAATTATAGGGTTTTAGTGGTTTATGCACTTTTATAGGGTACCCTAGGGTTTTAGGCACTTTCATAGGGTACCCTACTGTTTGGGGGTTTAGGCACTTTCATTAGGTTTGGGGGTTTAGGCACTTTAATAGGGTTTGAGGGGTATAGGCACTTTCATGGGCTAGCGGGGACATTTTTGAAATGTGTGGGTGATTTGTCCTCTTGGCGTTAAGGAATTAGTTTGTGTCCTATTTTCATGATTGACCCCTACACCATGTCCTTGTCGAAGAAAGACTCTCTCTCTCTCTATATATATATATTGTATATCAAAGCATTTCTAGTAAGGGCTCCCTTATATAGCTACGGTGCGGGATTTTTTGTTCGAGATCAAATTTCGATGATCCCAACCGTTAGATGTGTTTTTAAAACATGTTTTTAAGGTCCAACGCGAGGATTTGTGAAAAAACAATACCTGGAAGGGTTTGATCCAAGCATTTTTCGATATGTGTGCGTGTGTATATATATATATATATACATATATATATATAGTTGTAGGAATAGCTATAAAAAGGTTAATTACACTTTTTAACCCAAACATTCGAGTAATAACATTTTTGCCCCCAACAGTTGGAACTTATGTTCCACATGTTGTAGATTCAAATGCTCTAAGGATGTCAAATATGATGGCTGCAAGAATCGAACTTTGAAGCATATTGAAATAGCAGTTGATGTGCAACTAACTGTTTCTGCTATCTTTTAAGCAAATGAATATACCCACCAATACCAATATTAGTCGTAAGTAATAAAACCACATCTTACAAATATACAACGGATACTTGTAAAACCAAATTTTATGTATATCTCATTCCAGAAGCTCTCAAGGTGGTGCTCGTGTTTGAGTGTATGTAAAAAGAGTTGCCAGTCTCACGCCCACCCTCTCTCCTGCTCCAGCTTGCGCAAAAGTGGCCTAGATTAAGACCATTTAAAAACCTACTTGAACCACAATGCCCACAACCAATCTCATAAACCCAATGGAGATAATTGGGAAAGAGAGAATGAAAACTGAGGCGACCTAAATAAAATGGAAGGCCTATGCACTAGCAAGCAAAACTAACAGACACTACATAAAAAAAGAGGCAACTGCAACTATTGAGAGAGAGAGAGAGAGAGAGAGCGCAAATACCCTAATTATGTTCCTTAAAAAAGTAAAACAAATCTACCGGCGGCCCATCTAGAGGCATAGCCAGAAAATCACACCAGTGAGGGCACAATTAAACCATAAACGACAGTACTTTAATTTGTATTGTAAAAAAAAATTACTCTTTTTTAAGAATCTAACATGCCTTGATTTTCATTTGAAAGGAGCCTCTCTTGACTTGCATTTTATCGACAAACGTGCCTCATAGCCTATTTGGGTGTACTGTTTGGATTCCAAGGGGAGGTCTGTGTGTTGTTCGAGTTAGTTGAGGGATTTCCAACTCTATTTAGTTGTTAACACACTAATTTTTTCACTAACCCTTGCTGATGTATATCGTAAAGGAAAAAAAAAAAAAGACTTAAATTTTATGGTAGTACAGTAACTATGAACCGTAAAACATAAAAGTTTTGAGGCAAAACTTCAGTGAATTGAAGTTTGTTTGTGAGTAATTTGTTATTCGATGGTTCTGGGGTATCGCTGGGTGGTGCCCTAAAATCCTTCTCCATCACTTTTTCTTATCGGCCTTCATCATCACATAATTAGGTAAAACCCATATATTTGGTCTCGAGTCCCACATAAATATGTACAGGAGAATGATGTTATAAAACGACATAGTGGCGCCCCAAGAGCACTAATTAGTATTCTGTATAAAAAATATGATGTACCGGTGAAATTTCTAGTACATTTTTCTACAAGAATGTAAAAAGTAAAAATAAAATAAAAATAAAATCCAGTGTGGGCCTGGTCCTATAGTGGCTCCGCCATTGGGCCCATCAATATATACCAAAAAATCATTTTATAGAGTTCCCCAAAAGAATCAACCATCACGATACTATCAGAAACAGAATAAATAATGAAAGAGTAATAGAATTTTTTATAAAAAAATCCAGGCTAGCTTTTTGCAAGGATGGAACAAAGACGAGAATAAGTGAAGGTGAGAAAAACGCAACCTGAGCACTGAAGCCAGCATTGCGAGACATTACGACAGCCCATCGGCTACCAGATGTTGCCATGGATGTCACATAAAACCCTTCTTTCCACTTCTTGTTTATCCACTTGAAGGGAAAAGAGTCGCTCACTTTATAAGATTGTTGCGTGAATTGCATGCCTGTATAATGTACGAACATGAGTGTATCAACCAAGAAAGTTCAGAAGGAAAGACAACTCATAACCAGAAGTTTGCATATTAGTACTGAAAAAACCACGACCACCTCGAGTAAGAAATATCCAGCATTAACTGTAAAGACTAGCTAATAATCAAACATAGAAAGAACATAAAGTACAAGAAGAGAAGAAAAAACATGTGCGCGCAAAGAAACAACTGTCACAATAAAGAGAATTCAACCGGTATTTTATAAGCAAATCTCTATTGAAGTTTGAAAGTCAGTCCCGGTCTATAATAAAATCAACTAGTCAAAAGACAAATGACAAATCAACTAGTCAAAAGACACAAAATTGAAAAAATTGTGTCCAACTCCCGTTGGGAACACTGATGTAGCCGATATCTATGGCTTGTGGTGGTTGCAAGTATCCAGGGGTTCTCTCATTACCATTACGAACAATAAAATAGATGCAAAGAATCAAGTAGGTCAAGCTTGACTCAGGTCGAGGTTGCTTTAGCTCACTCAAAATCCAGTACTCCATTATTTACATATCAAATAGTGATTCCTCACATAAGCTGAGATTATTTCAGGATCAAGCAAACCTAAGCGGAAAGTGGTCATTTGGATGATCTAGGAAATATGGAATGAGGACAGCACAAATGCATTTACGCGCAACTATTGTTAAATATGTGAATCCATTACAATCTAACATCTGTATTCATGGAATAATTGGCCAGAACATGAAAACCCACACTTTCCAAAATCAAATCTTCAGGTGATAAATTCATAGTTTGTGCAATGACTTCCTTAAAGCTGTTCTAATTGATGTGACAGCTCAATGCCACAATAAGTCATACTTGGTTACCCATCACCACATTACATCAAAACTTGAACCGCTTAACTAGCAGATGAGTACCAAGCACATAAAGACGAACTTCACTTCAAGACGAACTTCACTTCTGAAGTTTGGCCAAGCTTGAGGCTTGCTAGAGCTGAACAAAGATGACAAAACATCCACCTAGCCGAGCTCTTAAACAGCCATATACTCACCTCAGCTTGACTAAATTACAGCTTACATATAATGAAACATCCCAATGTCGTTTCCACAGTTCACTATGTAAGGTTGTTAACATGAAGTCCAAGAACATAGACTTAGATTTGAAATCAAAATAAAAAGATGAAGTACTCATATTTCGTAATAAAACAGAATGCAGTGGAATCATCCCTCAATACAAAAAACTAAAAAATATAGCATCCATACCTTTGGACATCACCACCAGCGAACTTCCATTGTTAGCACCAGCAATAGAGCTTATGTAAAAGTTCTTCTCCCATTGTTCCATGATCCATTCCTAAAATTAGAAAGAAAAAAATGGTATTTTTTTGAAGGAGCTGTGATGCCAACGGAGACGAACTACATACAACTATGGAAGGAAAAGCCACCTTGTGTAAGAAGAAAGGCGAAAGCTCATATACTTGGTTTGTGAAACCAGTTCGAGCATCCATAATAAGTGCCCATAAATTGGAACAAGATGATATACAAGTAATGAATAGACCATCTGCATTTCCTCTCTCCACATGTTGGGCCAGTCTTCCATCTGCCACATTGTAATGGTACCTAATGACAGAAGAAAGGTTCTTTTGTTGTTCGGCAAATGACAGAAGAAAGGTTGATAAGGTAACATAACAATGAAAAAGTCGCATCACAAACAAAACCATTAGCAGGGCATTTATCCAAACAACAACAAGCACTTCCATGCACAGTAGCATTCAACTCTAAACATCAAATGAACTTCATCCTGAAGTCAAAGAAACCAAAAAGAAGCACATGTGCTACAATAGCAGCCCTGATGTAGGACAAGTTATTAGTGTCACTTATGGAAACATTATTTTGGTGACGTTATTTTGTTTAGGAATTATATTATTCGGTATTATTTTTGCTTCTTGTTTGGCACTTTCCTAGTTTAGTTTTGGTTAGATTTGATTTTATTTCCTTTTAGCTAATTGTCTTGCTTTCCAAGTAACACTTTGCATGGTCACCACTCCTTTTAATTAGGACTCCTACTAGTATAAATAGGGGTGTAAGCCTATGGCATTATCATTCAATTATCAATAAAACTTATAGAGCTTATCACTTTCTTCTTGTGGATTCAATAACCCTCGTGGATTCAAGACCTATCTTCGTTTGGAATAGTACGCTAACTATGCTCTCGTGAATTCCGCTGCGTCAAGCCCACACAACACAGGTGGGGTCCCCCAAAATGGAAAGTGTATTGGTGGTAGATCTTTTTTTCTTTTTTATTGAACTATTGGTGGTATACCTAGCAAACAGAACCGCTTGCTACTCGTGAATTTGATTAGATCCACAGTATGCCCTACATGATCGAGCTCAATAAGCAATTTTGAATTTTGAAATCTATGGCAAAATGCTGCATCATTCACATACTGGGAAGAAGAAAAACTTGCACTTATTCTTGATTAACAATTTTAAGTACTTATGTAGTTACTTCCAGAGGAGGGAAAGGGAGGGAGAGAACAACAAAAAATATGATGAGCTCTAAAGCTACTTGAGCAAGCTTCTAGAATAATTTCTCACAAAGACACTCCCTTCAAACTACCAAAGTCTCTCACAAACTCCATAACCATTAACCACCATAGAGCTACACAGGGCTCCTTGACTACCATGAAAGAGCAAAATCCTACCAGAATTGAATCCAATATTTTTCAATTTTTCTCTGCAAGTAAAATAAACTCTCTACCCAAAAGCACCAACGGATGTATCCAAAAGAAGCACTTGTACGCTCTTTACTCCAACTTATCCACAAAAACAAAAGTCTCAAGCTTACCCAAAAAACAAACAAAGAATTCGCCATGCCTTCACAGAGTGCCTATTTCTTTGAGTTTTCTGGCTTTGCTTACCCAAAAAACTCCCATTTTACCAGCTAGTAACCTCTACCACCATTCAGGAGAACACCCGGAAAAGCCCAAAGTCGACACACGTGAAATACTAATCAATTTTTTTCCCCTCAGTGAAAGTACTAATGGTAAAACTTCTTCCATGTGAGACTTCCAACAGCTACACATAACCAAATGCAGAATGAAGGAAAGATAACCAGATCACAATTATATGAGGATTCAAGATATATCTTCAAGGCACTAAACCAATACTTAAGAGACATTCAATTCCCCTGATTGAAAAGTAACACGCACATTATTTCATGCAAAAAGAGCCCTAGCCTCGTGAAAACATACACAACTCAATCATGCGACACAAAGCCACAGCTTTACGCCAGCAACATTGATACCAGCAGGTCATTTTAATCTTTTCAAAACACACCACCAGTTATTGTAAATACGCACACAAACATAAGACAAAACAGTATTTTTTTGATAAGTATAAGACAAAACAGTATTTTACAAGTGAAAATAAGATGTACCAAAAAATTATAAACACAATTCTACCTCTGTTTCATAGGTTGTCTAGCGTTGTAAATTGAAATCCATTGCATAGCAGGAACCCCTAAACGAACCTTCTTTGTAGGCAACCCATCCTCCTCCTGCTCAACATTCAATCTACTTCGCTTTTGACCAACTTGACATATAATCTACAAATGATTCACAAAGGGACTTTTAATACAAAAACCGACAAAAGATCCTGATGTCATAAATTCAAAGATCAAGATAAGTACCTTTTGAGCACCATCAGTGTTTATTGGCCTTATAGCAGGATTTGGTCCAATCAGTCCCTCAAACAGAGAGATAAGCTTAGAATAGTTTGGTTCTTCGTCAAATTTCATGTTTACCACAACCTCAAGAAATTTTTTCAGTGGAACAGGACAGAGGGAGCACATCACTTCAGGAGACGTCGACATCTTTTTCTTGCAAACTAGGAATGATTTGTTATCACCCTAACAGGAAAAGGGAATTTTTTTTAAAAGAAAGGTGCACATAAGGGAAATTGAATAACCATCTATAGAGCAACACTGCCAATTGTAACATGGGCCTAGAAAGATGTAAGCGAAACATGGGTCTCCAGCACTACCTGATACCCTTGCCATGGAAGTCTGCCTCGGTGAAGAAAAATGAGTGTATATGCAAGAGATTCTAGATCATCTCTTCTACTGGCAGTTCTACCCAAGTGAGCATGAGCACTAGCATATCGGACAGTTCCTCTGTAAATGCAACAAAGGTGTATAAATGATTGAAGAAGACTACAATTTGCAAAGCCATGACCAGGAGCTCAAGTAATAGTATACCTGAACATATCAGGACGTTGGTCATAATCAACATGTTGCCCACTTGAGCTTTCTCTCCACTTTGTTGCTGCAATTCGTGTGGTGATAAGAAGCTAGGAAAGCCAACGGAAGTACATATATGAAAATGATAGATGAAGTCGTGAATGTTTATTGGCTGACCTAACCCCAGGTCAACGAGAAACAACTTCTTCTCTTGCAGCGTAGATGGCTGGCCAAGTAGAAAGTTCTCTGGCTTTACATCTCCATGAACATAACTATAACAAAGAAACGTAATGATTAGGAAACATATGAAATACAAAAAACAAAATAAAAACTAGAGAGTACTTCGGGGAAAAAATAGTCATCGGCATCCCATCAGTAACATATGCGGCCATTGACCAGTAAAATTGTACAGTGAAACAATTGGAAAATTGCTAAACCATACCCGCGAGAGTGCATCTTCTCTAGTATCGATAATGACTCGACTGCAATGCAAGCTACCATTTCAGATGTCATCCTGTGCAGATAATAGGTAAATTCAAACGACTAAGATGCCCATAGCCAACAAGCTCACTTTCTATTGCAAGTATCAAAAAAATCATCTAATGCGTCATAAACAGGCACCAACATCAAATGATTCAATAGTGATCGCGAATGGATATAAATCACATAAAACTGCGTGGAAAAAA
This sequence comes from Gaultheria prostrata, assembly GCA_036023075.1. Classification (NCBI taxonomy): domain Eukaryota; kingdom Viridiplantae; phylum Streptophyta; class Magnoliopsida; order Ericales; family Ericaceae; genus Gaultheria; species Gaultheria prostrata. The sequence continues at coordinate 5,365 of JAXBDA010006276.1, read as the reverse complement.
ATAAGTATGTAACTAAAACTAAGAGTGAAACTTAATAAGGTAAGTGCATACATATCCTTATAAGGTAAGGTGGTCCAGGATCAAAATCAGTCTAAGCCTGCAACATGCCCTCTCATCCATATCCTAATTGTGACACTAACAAATGAATCATGTACCAACAGTTCCATATATCCCCAAGAGTAAGTGCATACATACTTCAAGCGACATTAAATTTATAAGGTCAATGCCCACATCTCAAATTCGCCAACTCTTGTCAGATACGCCTAAATATGTGTCCATTTTTTATTTTTACTCCCTCCGTCCCAATTTGCTTGCCCCTTTTGGGGAAGTGGGTTTTTAAGGGGTGTGAAAACTTTGTATTGTCTTTTCTATTTTGCCCCTAAGTCCAGTCAAAATTACTATGGCCAATTTGTGAGGCTAATTTTTTATATGAAACTCAAAACATATGCAATATGGATCTTGTTTGATATATATCAATTAGTTTTATTATACAAAGTTTTCAAAATCATAAGAACCGTTATAAAATAAAAGATAATGGCCAAACAAATTGAGATGGAAAAAGTACTTTTTAAGGGTAAAATTGGAAAGTCACCCTGTTTTGATGGATGTTTTTAGAAATGGGACAAATATTTTGGGACATCCCAAAATGGAAAGGACCAGCAATTTGGGACGGAGGGAATATTAATTTAGTCAGACAGGCCAGAGTAGGAAACGTAGGGAAAACATTAAAGACACATTAGGAGGTTTGAAATGTAATCTTTACAAGTTGGCCTAGGGTCAAAATTTCCATATTGCGTAGTTAATGAGTGCTTATATCATCACAGTGATTTATAGCCTCATAATCATTGCAGTGTTTGGTTTTTCATCTTAGTTTCATAGAAGTAATTGTTTCAATTTTTACACAACTTCACTGGATACACCTATAACCTAAATATATTGCATACTCCATGTGTCCCTCCGTGTCAATGTCCTTATTTGGGGCAAAATAACATGCCCATCTGTCTGTGTCGTGCTGTATCCATGTCCCGTGGCATATCTGTGCTTCTTCACTTGGATTAAGCAGGGATATCTCCCTCCTCCATACTTTAAAGTCTTTTGGGAATTTGTTGCAAAAAATTGATCACAAAACTATGTAAGGTGAGAGATCATCTAGTACCTCTGCCTTTTTGAACAATTCTCAGAAGTAAGTTGCTTGTTCTCTTTCCGGGACAAGCTGGTTAACATGACCTAGTTGATTATTTTTTAGAATAGCATATAAGCAGAGATTGCCAACCTCACTGGCATCCAATGTCGAGAAATAAAAATGCTTACAACCCCTTCAAAGGTAGGTAGTGACGCCAGTTTTTTTCCACCAATCAATAGTCATCGACACATTAAACTAAGCTTAAAAAAAAAAAACACTACCAAACTCCTAGACATGCTATACAATGAACTATAATTTGATCATTCAAAGATTATTGAATACACGGGGCATAAAAGGCAAGCCTACTGAATTAACAAAGATGGGATACTCACGATTGTCCAGATGAATTCCATACATCCCATAAGCTGGGCCCTAGCATGTCCATAACCTACAAATATATAAACACGTTATGACATTTTAAAAACATTACATGAACGGGCATGAAGTTGTTCAACGTACCATTACGTAATAGTCTCCTTGCTTTCCTTTATAATGTACCCTAGGCACTCCATGACTACCACCAAGAGTACTGCTCACCCAAAGAATGATAAGTTTAAATTCAACATAAATAAGATCCAAATATACATACAAACATACCAAGGAGATAATCATCCTTACTTGTACACTTGCCACTCATATGGAGGACCATAGGTACACCCCTTGCTATTTTTATGCTCAAATTTCAGAGCGACCTAATAGAATCACAAAAAAGCAAAGTGAAACCAATCTCTTTTCTCATGAGTACTACGAGAAAACAACCCCCACCCAAAAAGGAACGGATAAGAACATACTCAGTGAATGTAATTGCTTGCATATTGGAACTTGAAGTAACTTACCTCCACAGCCCCAGGGCCGCCGCTCCGCTCATTTCCCCCAGTAATGCGGCGACCAACAAATACCTGACCAAACCCACCTTTACCCAACTTCCTATCAACCTTGTACATTGGTGATCCTCCTACTTGAACCTAAAAATCCGCTCAAAGAAAAAGTCCATTAACAAAATTCTGATAAATGCATCTTGATATGCTGGATATTTGAAAGGTCATCAAAGCATTGCTATGATCTCGCCGATACAATATATTAAACCATAAGCAAAGCATTTAGAAACATAAGCTGTATTAAAAGCAATAAATTCAGAGACAGATATGCACAACTTAAGTCTTTGTAACTAATTTCAAATGAAAATTCACTACAACTCGACTACTTCAACCGACAAGGGGAATTTTTTTGTTCCAGGTAGTCATTCAGTATGACCAATTCTCTTGCATATGAGGTCTTCTCGGATATATGCAGGCCACTTTTGCCTTTAATGGTAAGTTATGCGGCACCTAAGAAGCTTCATAGGAACCTAGGAACTTAATAAAAAAAAGTGGACTGAATGCTCGGAACAGAAGCCAAAACTATTTCAAGTCAACAACACAGGCAACATCACCCATGAGAAGAACGAAAATGCAGAAACATGTATTCCCTTACAGACAATTGTTGCTCAAAATGTACTCCACACAAACTTCTATATACATAACTCTATACTAAATGGACTCTTCGAAATGTATGAACTTGACTAAGGATGAAATAGGTGTCTTGACAATTTTACTTGGATATTCATCCAGGTAACATATAAATAATCCAAGTTTACAATTGAACAATGCATATAAATCTCAGTCTCATATTATTCATATGCATGAATTGCTCTATGACACCTTGTAAACATCTTTAGCTTTGAAATTAAAGAAACCAATACAGAAATTTGAATATTTCTCTATGTAATTGGATATGAGAATTCAACGGAAATGACACTTGCACACAGTAACGACACCCATAAACACGAGTCCAAGCAACATAATGCACAAATTTGTTACACACAATAGTAACAATAACTATAGAGGGAACCCAAGGTGTCGTCGGTCAGGTGTCAATATATAGAATGGGACTTAGGGTTCGCTCCCCCTAAATTCTCAGGTTCAAATCCACTTTGATGTGATCAACTCTTGCGAGGCCGACTATACAATGTTTTGTCCCAACTATAAGGCTATAATTGAGCCACTAACATGGGAATTGGTCCTAGAGATCAGTCGGTCAAAGTGCACATAAGATGGCCGAACATCCTAAGTTAAACGAACGAGACTAGTTCAGTTGGACAGAGTCTTTGAACCTCAGTAGGATGTCAAGGGTTCAATTCTTTCTTCTTGCATGTAAGCTGTGTCTCTTTCTCCAGAGTTGTATTTGCAATGGAGTAGTTGGACTTATAGTTCTTCTGAAAGATATTATTGAATTATCTCATAATTTGAAAGTCCAGATTCATTTAATTGACATGAACTTTACACTAATAATAAAAAAATATAAGAATATCACAATATCACTATAATCATAAATAGAGAGGGAAAGAGGCATAACTGATATTAACTCGTACCTTGTCAGGGAAAGGGGAAGTGGTACCCTCTTCTTCCTTCCCAGTGACCTTATTAGCACTCGAACCACCACTCTCATCTCCCATCCTCTCTCTCTCCTCAATCAAACCCTCCCTCCCCTTTCTCTCTCCCACTTCAACCTCCTTATCCTCCAAAATCACAACAACTTCCTTCCCCTTCTTCGCCGAGGCCTTCCTTGCCGCCGCCTTGGCCTTAGCTTCGGCCGCCTCTCTAGCTACGGCAGCCCGAGTCTTGACGTAATTCCCAACCAACTGCGCAGGTTTCTTCTTCGTCTGATGGTGCCGCTGGTCTACAGGAGCACGGCGGTCTCGGCGTAGTCCATTACGCAGCTCAGGCATTCTGTACCCATACAAGAAATACAAACCCTAAGTGAATCGACCATTATCTTCTTCCCTCAACGAAGCTCTAGGACCCTGAGCATTACTGAATTCGAAGCGATTCGCCTCTCAAAGGGAAACCGATTAGAATCAAACGTCAGGTAAAATCTACCAACTGCGATTGAGAGCAAAAAATTGGTGGAATTTGGCGATGGTGTAAGTGTATGTGTTACAAGGTAATAGAGACGGAAGATACCGCTTGTGGAGACCAAGGGAGAGCAAAACGTGTTTGATGTTTTTCCGATGACTACTTTTTTTTTTTTAAATCTCATTCTCTCAGTAGCGATGGCAACGGGTAGGGTATGGATCGGGAACCCTATTCCATATGAAATCCCCGATTGGAGGGTCTTTAGTCATCCCGCCTCCATCCCCATTGGAGATATTAGATAAAGAACCAAACGCACCTCCCGATGGAGATTGAGTTTTCCCGAATATACCCATATCCAAACAAAAAAATAAACAATTCAAGATTGAAAATAAATTGATATTTATATTTAGAAATGTAATCTCAATTGATCTTCTTTGAATATTAAGTAGTCTATTATGATAGATAGTAATCGATTAGATTTGTTAATTAAAGAGATAATTATTTACATAAATTACAGCTATACTCAAGATTTATGCGTATGTTCTTATTTATAACTACATATATAATATAGTATATGTAGTATTAGTATGTATAATTGGGTACGGGAAGGGTAAGGGGCGGGTTCGGGTATTCGGGGGTGGGGATTACAAAATCATACCCGCTCCAAACCCGAGCGGGTTTTCTTCATATCATTCCATACCCGCTCCTATTGGGGAAAAATTCTGGATTACTCCTGCCTCCATATAGGCGGGGTGGGGCGGGTATCCGCTGGATATGAAAAAATTGTCATCCCTATTCTTTAGAGCATCTCGGATCCATTTCAAGAGGAGTTACTACGCTGATCACCTCATCCCACCCATTTTTGTAGTTCAAAAATACAAAAAGGAAAAAAATAAAATAAAAATAATGTCAGATCCTTATGTATAGTTTTACAATATTTAAGTTTTGACAAGACATTTAATTGATACGAAACATTTTAACAATATACTCACATTTAAGATCCCTTTTGGGACTCAGGGAAATGAAAGGAAAATTAAATAAAGTAATTTAAAAAAAGTGTGAGCAAAATGTCGAGAAAATATATTGTGCTCAAAATTTATTATAAAAATTAATATATATCATATTAGTATATATTACAATACAAAGCAGTTTTTGCCGGGGCTGTTTGATAAAGCTGAAAGCTGAAAACTGAAAACTGAAAATTAAGTACTGAAAACTGAATGCTGAATTTATTAAGCTAATAAGCTGTTTGATATGTACTGAATCTTAAGCACTGAAATAAATAAGT
>JAXBDA010006275.1:0-21330 GCA_036023075.1 Gaultheria prostrata | reverse complement strand
TCGCGCCGGATAATCTTTTGGCGCTAAACATTCCCGACTAAGCTCATATTTTGGTCGATAAAGGCATCGCATAAGGCGACAAATATTTGTTTCGTTGCCAAAAGTGATGCATAAGGTGGCAAAATTAAAAAAAAAAACCGGAAAATAAACAATAAAGTATTCACTAGTCCATCACGCTTGTAATCGAAGTATGGTTAAAATATACAAACATCTTTTATTAAGGTTGAAAAAACTGTGAGAAGAATAATTTTTTAATCACGGTTGTAACAAAGTGTGGTTAAAATAAACACTTTTTATCACGGTTTATAACAAAGTGTGGTGAAATAAATACATTTTATCACACTTGTAATCGAAGTGTGGTTAAAATATGCGAAAAACGTTTTATCACGGTTGTAACACGACGTGATTAAAATAAATCACATTTTATCACACTTGTAACAAAGTGTGGTGGAAATAAACATAGTTTATCACACTTGTGGGGAAATGTGATGAAATTAAGCAATTATAATCACAGTTCTCTTAAACCTGTGATAGTTATTATTAATCACTACGGTTTATTAGCAAAGTGACATTAAAAACTCACATTGCATTTCTTTATCACGGTTTCATCAAAACCATAATCTTTCAAATTTTCTTAGTGTGATCTTTATCAATTATTATTCTAGTAGTGCATCCCATAGTTCAAAATCTAACAGAAAGGTTCCTCAAAGCCCTGTATGTTTTTATTTACCAAAAAAAATGCCCTGTATATTTCTTTTGTACGAGAGAGATCTCTATGAAGCTTTTGTTCTGGTTTGTTTTTGTAATTTAGAGTTTAGGGAGAGAAGGTGGAACTTAATTGCTAGATCTTAGCCTTCTGGTGACCGGTCCAGCGCTAGGATTCATTGATTTAGAGCTAAAGCATGCCATTTTCCACATTCTGCGAAATTCAGTGAAATTAGATGATTTTACTGTGTGACAGAAAATTATACAGTAGTTTCCTATTCAATCCAGCATTTTTCTGATCAAACTACAAATTGCGCAACTCAGTTGGCCAGAAGCTATGACCTCGACATGGGTTTTATGGACCGACAAATAAAGTTAATGTTATGACAATAACGAAGAAAAAAAGGACAAACCAACATCCAATCGACAAAAAGTCGGTCCAGCGGCCCGCCTAAGCATAAGCTTAAACGTACTTCACGGGCAAAGAGCGAGAGAATATTTATTATGAAATGAAGAGTGATTTCAAAGAGCCAACTATATCCATTCATATCAATGATTTGCGTCCAATATTGGGACAAAGCTTCAGTAGAACCCAAAGAGAAAACCCAAAATCCTAATTAACATACTTGGCCGTCTGGAGGGACATGACTCCCGTCTGGATGCACATATACAAACTTGAAGGCACTACTCCAGAGAGTTAAATTACGAACTCCTTGAGGCTACCCAAATAAGCTTGTCCGGAAAAAGAAAAAAAAATACTTGCCATAAACATGTTGTAGGACAGGAATTAAGGGTCTGAATCCTTGTTTTGGTGCTTGTAATTTGTGGGGCATGTCCATGCTTGGCTGTTTTGCAGGAGTCAACATATTGGGAAAAATTTGCGATAAACACGTCCATTATTTGACTTTTAACATGTGTCATTTTCTGATAATACCGGGAAATTATTGATGCTACATTCTCATATGGCCTCCAATTTTGAATTGGCAATACACATGTTCTTAGGAATTAGACAGATGTAGAAATTTTTTAGAACACCTGTACAATTTTAAGAGAAAAATGAGTACTTCACTCCGTGCATCATCAACAAGTCCTTCACTCCATACATCAACATTAATGTCTCCTCCTATAAGTTACTATTAGAAGAAGTAAAAATAAAGAGGGATCGATAGAAGGGGGGCATATCCGACCACTGTCGTTTCACACCGGCATTCGGTAGCTGGTACCCGACCCTACACGGGCTACACTCCATCTTGTTAGAAATATGTATGTTGGTGTAAAATCTACAAATGTGATGGAAAAGGATAAAGATAAAGACGGCGAACAAAAAACTGATTCAAGGCACGTCACAGAGTCGCTTTCCATAAGACAATATTTGCCCCCAACAGTTCAATAAAACTGGTGCGCACCGGGTTACCTACAAATTTGCCTCCAAGATACATTGAAGCCCATAATCTAATCTGCTGTCTGACTGCGTATGCAGAAACCGAAATCAAACCCGAATTACCCATAGGTTTTACGCGTCTATCAAGAACAATTACGTAATGTAGGATGTGTGAAATCCTCAAGGACTGCTTAGGATATTCTAGTCTACCATGATGGACCTGACTTTCGAACATTACAATTACTGTATATGCTTGATTTCGTTTTCCATTAATGTGCACAAGTCTTTCCACTTGCCTTTCCCAAAGTCTTTCCCACTTGCAGCAATTTCACAAACTGTTGTCAAAATGGCATTGTAAAAGTCATTTTAAAATTGCTACAGTGTCAAAAAATTAGAAGATAGCAATGCTACTCCGTTTGGTGTGATTTCGGCACAATCTCAAAACTAAATCATTGAGTTAAAACCCATATCATTTTTTTATGCAAATCAAATGGCTTGCTGTCGGTTGGGATACCAACCTCGTTGGAATGCTGTTCCTTGTTTTGATGCTTTCTCTTGTTCCATTTAATCTTGTATCTTAGATATCTGATTAATAAAAAAATTTGTCGTTCAAAAAAAAAAATTATGTAATTTAGGATGTGTGAAATCCTGATGGTGGAATTGATATTTAACCTTAACAGCACCTTTCAAGGGTCATCCACCTATCCTGTATGAAGGCATAGATACTAGCATTGATCTTGCGTCCAGTTATGGGGGTCTGAAATTAATCACTGCTTAGAATTTTTCCTCAAGGACTGCTTAGGATATTTTAGTCTACCATGATGGACCTGACTTTCGAACATTACAATTACTGTATATGCTTGATTTCATTTTCCAAGTTATTGCAATTTTACCAGGATGCTTCCAGCCTCGCTAGGTAATCTGACTCAACTATTTCTCACACGACGTTAATTGATCCTTTTTAGAGCCATGCTACAAACACAACAATTTGCAGAACATTATGCATGACATGTTGACGTGACACTGCTTCACTAGGTATTGAAAGATATCAATCTATTTAATTACCAACGAAACAATACCACATTGACATGTTCACAATGATGTACAACATGAGGTGTTTTTAGACTTTTCCCTTTTTTATTATTTCATTCCAACTTTAACACTTCGCCAAAAAAAAATTGAACAAACAAAATGCATATTTACTTGCATGTCTTCTGTAAGCAAATATGCATATATAATCACAGTTAATTAAAAACTTTCAACTATGAAATGGATCATTGAAGCAATCAAATCTTGGGGCTTAGAATCACACTATTGAGGACAATGTGAAACACACTTTCGCTTGTGTTTAAAAAAAGAAAGAAAAAAACACAATTTCCCTTTTCTTTCTCTTTCCTTGTGTTCACACTTCACACTAACGCGACAAGATATGCTTTTTATTCCACAAGTTTAGTGGGAGGATTTGACTTGAGGGTGTTTGGGAGCCTCATTTTCAGCTTTTCATTTTCAACTTTTTGGTTTTTTGGCTTTTCAGATTATGGTCAGAATGTATTTTGAAACTGATAGAGTGTTTGGAAGAAATGTGCAAAATGCATTTTGTAATAGGAGTAGTGTTTGGGAAATAAATTATCAAAATGAGTTATGCATTGATTGTTTACAATTTTACCCTTATTTCCTTATCATGGTATTATAATGTGTATGAATATTGTTTTTAGTAATTTTTTTAAAGTTATTTTGGGAAATTATTTCTTTAACTGTTCCCACAAATATGGATTTAATTTATTTGTTGGAAAATATTTTTTGTTCTTCCTTTAATTTTGGTTATAGAAGTATCCAGTACGTCGTTATTTTTCCCTTTTCTTTTACTTTCCTTGTGTTCACACTTCACACTAACGCGACAAGATATGCTTTTTATTAAATTCCACAAGTTTAGTGGGAGGACTTGACTAAAAAGCATTGGATCGGAGAAAGTTTTTTGGTAATCTGTAAATTTTAATAAAACTGTTTATAAAGTTGCTACCCCATTCTCCAGCTTGTCGTTCCTAATTCTTCTGAAGCTGCTGTTGGCAAATATGTTTACTTTTTGTCATAAAATCGAAAATATGAATATAATAAAATCGGAACGCAATAACTTGAAAATCAATGAGAATCAAATGGTGATCAAGGCGAGTACTGCACTCTGTACTTAAGACAGATTCGCCCCCGCTGCGGTGCTTACGGTTTGCATGGACGTCTATCTCCCAGCACTACTTGATCGAACTCCCCACAGAAGCAGCACTACAATCGATGGGTCTGTTGAACCAAACTTGTGTTTGTACTCTCTCCAATGAAAAGACTCCGACCCAATAAAAGTGTAGAAGAAACAACTTCTTGATGCCATATATATAGACCAACCGGTGACTTTACGAATAGTCACCAGGAAAAGGAACACGTTTGTTCGTAAAGGATGCGTCTGTCCATAGCGAACAAGTGTCAATAAAAAGACATAATCAATTTTCATTCACGCACAAAATAAAACATTAACTTATGTAAATATTTTCCAACAGCTGGTTATTTTACTCACCAACTCCTGAGTGTTGTTTGATCAGCTGGCAACTCTTTTGTTAGATAATAGGTCCCATGTTGATTAGGGAATGAGGTGATAACTTAATCCTCCATCAAATTAGGACTTCTCCACTAATAACTTACGTTTTCGGGATGGACTAAAATATCACAGTATCATTTTCCCACATTAAAGAGAGGATTTGGAACTCAACAGATGGGAGAATTTTAGGATTCATTAGAGTTAAAACAAGTCATTTTCCCACATTACGCAAAATTCAGCGAGTCGAGTCGGCTATATCTGTTACTCTCAAAGAGTTACCCAATACGGCAATACTAGAAACAAAACTCCGATAGAACCCAAGGGGCATAACACCAAAGAAAAACCCCAAACAAGTCATTTGAACAACCCAAGGAATTAACCGAAGAACACCCGAAGGTACGCGTAAGTTTCTCGACCATCTAAACAGACTTAAGCCCGTCCAGAGAGGAAAAACAGAAAGTTTGGGTTGATTGACATACTTGGCCTTCGGGAGAGACATGACTCCCTTCTGGACGCGCATATACGAAATTCAAGGCACTACTCCAAGAGTTACATTACATACTCCTTGAAGCTACCCAGACACGCTCGTACAAAAAAATACCAAGAAATTGAGCATTTTCTTTCAACCTAAAAACCAAATTCTATTGGTAATCTAGAATGCTTAGGTTTACTAGAATTAAGTCATCGCAATTTTTCCGGGATGCTTCCAGCTTCACTCGGTTATCTGACTTGGCTATTTCTTTTGGCCATCAATTCAAATGAATTTGTTGGTTGAAAATTTTCTCGCTCAATTTGAATTGATCTTTTTGTAGAGCCCAAACATAACAATTTGCAGAGCATTATGCAAGACATGCTGATGTGGCATTGCTATCCAATTACCGACGAAACAATACCACATTGACAATGTTGTACAACATGCTGTGTTTTTAGACTTTTCCCTTTTTTATTATTTCATTCCATCTTTAACTCTTCTCCAAGGAAAAACTGATGCACAAGCAAATAATGCACAAGCAAATAATGCAAATGCTTGAACCGAGGAGTTTTCTTATATGTCTTTTAATTATTAGTCTCAGTATTTAATTACACAGTTTTTAGTGTCATTTTAGTCGTTCGAAAAGTCATTGAGTCGTTCAAAGAGTCTATCTAGTTTTTAATTAGTAGTCAAATTGTTCTTTTCTAGTATTAATTGTATTGTAGGAGAGTGCAAAGGTCGTATGGGAAGGCTAAAAGATTGTGTCTAGATTCATCCATTTGTTAGTATCAATAAGATTATAAGTCCTTGGAATTATTCAGTTTTGAGAGTTGATTTGAATGATATTGAGTTTTATAGAGAGAGTACCTCTTTATCTTTCAAATACTTTGGTATTCTGCGGAAGAGTTTGATGCCTTTATGCTTGGGTATTCTCAGAATCAACAAGTTTAGAGAAGGATTTAATCTCCGGGCATTCGTGCGCGAATCAACGGATTTTAACTCGTGTTATATTGTGCTTCCATACGCTTGCGCTGCATCAAAAACGAAGAAGAAAAATGCATATTTGCTTGCATGTCTTCTGTAAGTAAATATGCACTTTAAAATATAAATTGGATCATTGAAGCAATCAAATCTGGGGCTTAGAATCACACTATTGAGTAACATGTGAAACACACTTTCCCTTCACCAAAAAAACAGAAAGAAAAAGAAACACAATTGCCCTTTTCTTTTACTTTCCTTGTGTTCACACTATTGGGCTTGACTAGTGGGAGGACTTGACTTAAAAAGTCTTGGATCGGAGACTCGAAAGACCATTATTAGATGCTTTTTGAGCATTATTTCTGCATGAGGAGGCCGTTCTTGTAGTGTATAAAAAGCACATCAAAGGCATTAGCTTTCTCATCCGAGATTGATAGCTACTTACATATCATGGGTTCATCATTGTGTCTTCAAATGTTTCTGATCTTGTGCTGTTTTAATCTTTATATTTTGGCTCACTCTCTTTCTCATCCGCGATTGGTAACTCTAAGATAGCTACTTACATATCATTGGTTCATCTTTGTGTCTTCAAATGTTCCTGATCATGTGATATTTTAAAATATTTTGGCTAACTCTTTTTCTTCCATGCAGCCACTATGCCATGAAGAGGAGAGCTTAGCCTTGCTGCAGTTCAAGCATAGCTTTGTCATCAAGAAGTCTCCTTCTGGCGACCCTTCTGCTTATGCAAAGGTTGAATCGTGGAATGTCGACGGAAATACTAGCGATTGCTGCTTGTGGGATGGCGTGGTGTGTGACCACAACACGGGTCATGTGATCAGCCTTGACCTTAGTAGCAGTTTTCTGTATGGTTCCATCAGCACAAATTGTAGCCTCTTCAACCTTGTCCACCTCCGGAGGTTAAACCTTGCTGACAATCACTTCAACCATTCTCAAATTCCAACTCGAATAGGATCACTTTCTAGGCTAAGGAGTCTCAACCTATCTTATTCTGGCTTTTCAGGTCAAATCCCTTTGGAAATCTCCTCTCTTTCCAAATTGGCTTTCCTTGATCTTTCTCTAAATGGTGACAAATATTATGGCAACAGCCTTTTGGAACTTGAAAAATCGAGTTTGAGAGACCTAGTTCAAAACCTAACAAACCTCAAAGTACTAAACCTCCGTAAGGTGAACATATCTTCTGAAGTGCCCAGTGTTTTGTCAAACAGATCCTCTCTAACAGTTCTTAATCTTAGAAGTTGTTTGGTGTACGGTGAATTCCCAACGGCCATTTTCCATCTACCAAACCTTCAGATTCTAGACATTGGAGAGAATGATGATCTGACTGGTTCTCTGCCGGAATTTCACCATGGGAGTCCCCTCAAGAGACTGGACGTTGGGCCAACCAGTTTCTCCGGAAAGCTTCCAAGTACTATTGGTAATCTTGAATCCCTAAGTATATTGCATTTAAGCGATTGCGATTTCTCCAGAACGATTCCAGCGTCGCTTGGTAATCTGACCGAGCTGTCCTACTTGTCCATTAGGTCAAATGAACTAGTTGGTCAAATCCCATCTTGGATAGGGAACCTCACCAGATTATGGAGGCTTGAACTTGAATATAATCAACTCCAAGGCATGATTCCAAGCTCAATCTCTCAACTCGAGAATCTTGAACTACTTGATCTTGGTGGGAACAAATTGAGTGGTAAAGTTGAGCTAGACAGTTTATTTAAGCTCCAACGACTTACTAGGTTCAGTTTAGGAGGTAACTATTTAACAGTGCTTGCAACAAATAATACCAATGGTACTCGTCCAAGGTTCTATGATGTAGGATTGGTATCATGCAACATGAGGGAGTTTCCATATTTCCTACGTTTTCAGTATGATTTAGAGCAACTGTTTTTGGCTAGTAATCAAATTCATGGACAAATACCAACTTGGTTATGGAACACAACCAAAGAAACCATGCAACTGGTCGACCTTGGCGGAAACTTTTTGACTGGCTTCGAGTCTGCAGACCTCATTCCATGGAAGTCACTGCGCTATTTGAACCTCGGTTGGAACCTGTTGAAAGGATCACTCCCCGTTCCACCACCGCTCATTGTTGATTATCGTGTCGCAGGTAATTTACTAGCCGGAGAAATTTCACCATCAATCTGCCATAATAGTCATCTTTCCGTGCTTGACTTGTCCTACAATAACTTAAATGGCAGTATCCCTCAATGTTTGGCCAATTCTAGTGAGGCTCTATCGGTGCTTGATCTACATTCCAATATTTTCATGGCACTATTCCTGAGACGTTCACGACCGGGATCAAGTTGATTGATTTAAGCGAAAATCAATTGCATGCCCAAGTACCACCATCATTGGCAAATTGTACTCTGCTTCAGGCTCTTGTTCTTGGAAATAATCATATTGAGGGCACTTTCCCCTACTGGTTAGGAGCCCTTCCTGATTTACAAGTTCTTATTTTGCGATCTAACGAATTCCATGGTGCCATTGAGAATTTGGAAACCAATTTAACATTTCCAAAGCTGCACATCATTGACCTCTCTCACAACCGTTTCTCAGGCGAATTGCCGTCAAATTACTTCAAAAATTGGAATGCAATGAAAATGGTCAAGCTAGGAAAGCGAAAATATATGCAGGCATATGTAGAAGTTGGAATGCTTATTAATCCGTTTACGTACACAATGACAATAGCTCAGAAAGGCACGATGAGGCTATATGAGGAGATCCTAAGTCGCTTTGTAGCTATAGATCTGTCGAACAACAAATTCAGTGGAGAAATTCCAGAATCTCTTGGAAGTCTCAGTGGGCTTCAAGTGCTAAATGTTTCCAACAACAATCTCAACGGAGTCATCCCATCATCCTTGGCAAGTTTGACAAAGCTTGAGTCGTTGGCCCTATCTGGAAACGTGCTCTCAGGAAATATCCCTCAGCAACTAACCCAACTCACATTTCTTGAAGTCCTTGACGTCTCGCATAACCATCTCACGGGCCGTATACCTCAAGGAAAACAATTCAATACATTTGAAAACAGTTCATATGATGGGAATCCTGGGCTGTGCGGTGTCCCTCTGTCGAGATCATGCAAAAATTCCGAGGCCTCACCACCACCACCACTAAGACACAGCCCTCAAGCCGATGAAACTGAGTTTCCGAGAGGTATCTACTGGATGGTGATATTCATGGGGTATGGAAGTGGGCTAATAGTTGGGTTGGTTATTGGAACCACTCTGACTCGGAGGTATCACGAATGGTTTGTTGATACATTCGGAAGGAGGAAGAAAATTCAGAAGCAGCAGAAAAGAAACGGGCGAAGGAACTAAGTCCATAAGCAGTGTTTGTGCGCAATACCTATCCATATTCGTGCTATTACCTACAGCTTTTTTTGTAATATAATCTCATTGCTCCATTACCTGCAACTTAGTGTTTTGTTGGTTTTTAAAGAATCAGCTATGTGCATGTGTATTATATTTATAGCTACGTACATTATGACCTTTTGAGCAAGGTATGTGTTAAACTCCGAGCAGCTTTTCAGATCAAGGCAAGAAAAGAGAGATTTTTTTTAGCATGTCTGAATTTCTGCACTGTATCGTGGGGCCAAAGTGAATGCAACTTAAGTATGACCGACAATATTAAGCCACTTTCCAGCGTTGTATTGTTCTCAGTCGCTTTTCTAGCTGTATTTTTGTAGGAGAACACACATTTGAAGCATTAGTTTGGTCTCTAGTTACTGTTTTCTCGATTTTGACTCGAACTCTAGAGTGTAATGCTTTACAAGCACTTGACAAGAGCTTTAGTGTTGATCAAGCGTGAGCTGTGCACCTGACGAGTGATTCTTGTGTCTAGACTCCAGTTTTGGATGTTCCCTATACGGTTCACACGTCGTAAAGCTTGTTTAGGGGTTTTCCATACATAGGGATATTATGGAGTCCTAGGGCTGGTTTGCCTTTGGGGTTCCCTGTAGATTCCACTAGGTTTTCATTCCCTTTAGTTCCATTAGGATTTTGGTCCCTTCAGTTCGGCTGGCATTCTTTTTGGTTTGGGGTTCCATTGTAGAGAGTCTTTCGTTTCTACAAAAATGATGGAAATAGCCGATTCTTGGTAATCTCTTTTCTCATTTATAGTAACTTCTCTAGCGCTCTTCATCCATGGATTTACGTCTGATCTTGTGCTTGGGCAGAACAACATAGCCCTGATTCCTATTCTTTTCAAAACTTGTATCAACCATAAATAGGTATATGGATTTTAAATCAACAAACAAAGCAGCTGCCATTTCTGGAAACTACATCCATCCATCGTCATTTCAGAACGTTTTCATAGTACATGTAAAACATCGTAAACAAATATGAATTCAAAGTAAAGGCAGCATCTTGAACACACAATCACATATCTTCAATCTGCCAAGATTAGTACATTTGCCAACGTTTACGGGCACGTATTCATAACCTGGCCAACGGATGAGGAAGGTCCCAATCGGCCACAATGTGATTGCGAGTGATTTCACTGAGTGAACGACATCCACTTAATGTCATGGTTAGTTCAAACTCATCACGCAGCATCTGAAGTACTTTTCTGACACCAGCTTCTCCTTCTGCCGCCAACGAGTACAACACTGGCCTTCCAATCTGAGTTTGAGAACACGAAAGAAATAAGTCCCCAATTGTCATGACAAACTTAAAATTCGAAAGGAGTCTATAAGCTTATTCATCATCTAGTCAGCCAATGCGAGGTACTTCTATCTTCACAACTTCAAATTGTGTTTCCCTTGCCTTATTTTTTTCCTCAACTAATCTCTCTACAAGTCTTTAACCCGATCACACCATTTATTGAAACATTTATTTTACTTAAAAAAATATAGGTGCCAGCACAGGTTTGAAATAAGCTTGTTTAGAGCTGCACAATGTAAACCATGATCTCTTCGATGATGATTGAATTCCATCATCGAAGAGAATCCATGCATTTTCAACTCTTTTTTCCCACCTTTGGTCACCCGACTCACCCCATCAACGAGAGCAAAGTGAAATTTCAGGAATACACAAGGAGATTTAATTTTCCTAGGAACGGAATGCAGCTGGAGTCCTAGACCACAAGAACTAAGAGCATCTCTAGTGCACTACCTAAAAATAGTTTGCTAAAGTGTATACCTAAGCACATGTGGGGCCCTATTTTATGTGCTAAGAACTTAGTTAGCTAGCTAAGGAGGAATGCACTTTAATAGGTTACCTATAATGTCCATTATTAAAGTGGCATCCACTTTAATGCCCTTGGTCCCACAAAATTTTCCCTCTCCATCCCTTCTCTCTATCTCTCTCCTTAAGTCCTTCCCCAAATTTAGGTAGTGACGTGGGGCACTTTAGGGAGTGAGGGGTGCCACCTAGGATTTTAGGGAGTCAATTTTTGTGCACTAGAGAGAATTTTTCGAGTTTTTCTTAGTTAGCCAGATAGGGCACTTTGGGGTACTCTTTTAGGTAGTGCACTAGAGATGCCCTAAACCGTGTCTTATTTGCAATGATTGTGTCACTTCATTGTACTTACAAATATGCCAGAGGCCCCAAGTGCCAAAGCTTTGAAAACATCTGTTCCACGGCGGACCCCACCATCCAAGAACACAGGCACGCGGCCTTGTGCAGCTTTCACAACCTAAGATTAAATACAATTTCAGTAGATGCATCACAGATAAAAAAGCAATAAACAGAAAACAATAACAACATGTCGGACCCAGATACCTCTTCCAGAGCCATGATAGTAGCCGGGACATAATCAAGTTGGCGAGCACCATGATTAGAGACAATAATGCCAGCTGCTCCAGCTTGTATAGATAGCCTTGCTGCATGATCAGCACATAAGAACCATTTAAGTATTAATCTGTAAAAAAAAAATTGTTAAAAAGAAAACAAATGGAATCTCCATTGTTCTAACCATCCTCAGCAGTGAGTACACCCTTCACTAGGATTGGTAGTTTGGTGATTGTCTGAAGCCACTTCACATCCTGTCCATATCCATCGAGGTTATTTAGAAGGTATAAAACTTATGAGAAACTTTCTTTTGTTAAAAAGCACTCCAATGGGCAAATCCACATTGAAAAAAAAAAAAAAATTGGCGGGGAAGCATTATTATATAATTTATTATATAATGGTATAGAGCGTGAGTTAAAAAAAAGTCTCCCGTCATTTGGGTCAAATTTTGGTATACCTCATTTTGATATAGGTTTGGGTCACGGAGTGAATAGAGTTTTTGATGGATTTTACTCGAATAAAAATTTCAGTCAACATTTGAGTAAGGAGATGCCCTAAGGCAATAGATAAATCTAGGATTATGTCCACTGAACACATATTTGTAAGTACTATTAGACCCCAGTTAACACACCTTCCAGCTCAGAGTACGATCAATTTGACCAGCTACGTATGAAGCTAGGCCAGAGTCATTAGCCTACAAGGTCCCACAAAACAAATCAAGAATCACAAAACAAGAATCTCATTAATCTAATTCCATCATGACAATATATGTTTTCCACTCACTTCATCCATCTTGCCGAGGTCCAAGCCCTCAAAGTTCTTCAACTTCAAAAACGGTGGCAGAGTAAATCTGTAAGACAAGTTCAATGGCTTAACTTATAGAGCTCTAACTTTTTAACCCAAGAGACACAATGGAGTTATAAACTAAAAGAACTTGTACATAAGCCCCTCGAGAAAAATGTTGCGAGTAAAGTGCAAACCTGTTCTTGATGTCAGCTTCTCTGCGACCCAACCTAGGGGTGTCAACTGTAAGTGCAATAGCCTTGAAGCCAGCCCTTTCAGCCCTCCTCACAAGCTGAGCAACTACATTCCTGTCCTTGTACACCTGACATTAAACAACATAATTCTCAATCAGAAAAAAAACATCTCAAAGATGTTAAAAATAATGGCGAGGAAAACAATGTTGTAATTTTCGCAAGACTTACATAAAGCTGGA
This sequence comes from Gaultheria prostrata, assembly GCA_036023075.1. Lineage (NCBI taxonomy): Eukaryota > Viridiplantae > Streptophyta > Magnoliopsida > Ericales > Ericaceae > Gaultheria > Gaultheria prostrata. Next base: position 8,253 of record JAXBDA010006275.1, on the reverse strand, counting down.
AAAAGCGGATTCCAGGCCCTGTTGAAGCAACTTCTTCAACACTAGAAGTAGCCCATGAAGACAATGTCTGGAATAAAAACAGAACGATTTTGCATAAATGAAGTGAGCACATAGCTCATCATTATCCTAGCAGCATTGAAGGTTATTAAAACACCAATATGAAAATTTCATAGCTTTACAAGTTGACTAGATATCTTTATCTAAGAAGCATCAACGTGTCTACCAGCCTCGCGAATCCGTTTATGACACTTTTCGGTCATAGACACGGCATGACACTCTCCGAACCCGTGGTGGACGTGCCTAAATACTTGTCCACTTTTTTATTATATTTCTTTTACTCGAACACGTTGTCGATACTCTAGGATATATTGGCAAGACGCTAAGAACATGTTAAAGAAATGTTCGCAGGTTAAATAGTTTCTAACGCTCGGCCCAGAGAGAAAATTCCCACAGATGTATAGTCCCCATATACTTAGATGCGGATTGCGGTCCGTTGATTTGTATCTATTTGATAGAAATAACTTTTCAACTTCTATATGAATTCATACAATTAAAAATATATATATTTTACATTCGAAGTGTCCGAACTCTGAAGTATCCCGACATGTTCATGTCCGTGTCCGCGTGCCATGTCGCGCCAGTGTCCATATCCCATATCCGTGTCCGTTCTTCTTATATCATTACTAAAGGATTAAGAGTCCATGAAAAGCTTCCTTGATGAAGTTTTTGAAAGTACTACAAGTCCAGTTTAACGTGCAGTCTAATTAACTGGCCCGCAAAGTATATCTTCGAATTAGATATAACCAGAAAACCATTCATTAGCTCAACTTCCACAAATGACGTTTGACAAGAGTATCTGGAAATCGTTTTTGTTTCCTCCATAAATAAGCTTTTCTACCAGAGTGGTATATCATCCTATTAAAAAGGAAAGATCCACATGTCATGTTTATTCCAGAATTAGGCTTGTCTTGAAGAGTCACTGTTTTACTCATTCAAGACGGTGGGGATGGCTCCTAAGGATAAATATTTAATTCGAATTTAAAAGGGTGAGAGGCTAACCATAATTGTGCCAGCTGCTGATGCTGCTCTAGCTGTTGCATATTCCCCTGCAGGAGAATCGAGCTATGTCATCACACTGGAAACAATGTCTTTGTATGTATCGCCTATGAAGACTGAAGAAATAATCATATTCCACGCAATTATCAACTCTACCCAATGAAACTTGAGAAAGGACACTTGTTTACCACAGTAGTCATTAGACCCTGCTGTTCAATTTGTGATTACAAAGTGAATCTTCTTATCCTCTCTCTTCTCAACAACCAAAAAGAGCAACACAAATTTTTGGATTAAAAGGTCAATTCAATTATAGCATGTTACGTTTCAAGAAAGTTCAATTCAACTATGTTTACGGACAATAATGATAATAATAAGTATAGTAGAAGTGGCATGGAATTGAATGCCTGGAGGCTGGATCAACAAAATAACAGGAACAACCATTACTTGGCACGTGCACATGCATCTCTACATGCTTTGTTAAAGTAGCCAACTCAAAACCAATTGGCAATGAGTGGAGAGAATGCCTAGGCTCATATACTAGTTTTTGCCTTTTTGGAGATAATTAACCAATGTGGGACAAGCTCTAACTTTCCCGCAGAGGCGACCCCTGACCCGCACGTGGAAAGATAAACAACGGATCCATCACATATCACAACAAGCAACAAAACAAGATGCACTTAAGTCACAAACAATGGGGCAACCAATAACCAGAGTATTGTCCAACAGTATCCGAAAGTCTAGCTCTGATAAGTATCCGAAAGTCTAGCTCTGATACCATCTTAAAACATCCAACTCAAAACCAATTGGCAATGAGCGGAGAGGCCACCCAGACTCATATACTAGCTTTTGGAAGTTATAATTTACCAATGTGAGACAAGCTCTAATAGGCTTAAAAAAAAAGGCAGGAAAAATAACATCAAAATAGTATGATTTTCATCATTCCCGGGGAATCTTTTAACTATTCAGAAAAACAGATGGTTCATGTCTTGTGTACAGTCCTGAAGTGCAAATTGAATATAATCCAGAAAACCAAGTTGTTCAGTTGTTGTTAATTGATAAGGTTAAAAGTCGCACTTCAAAAATAAAAGCATGTACTATTTAGTATATAGGTATATACTCAAGCCAAACAAAGCATTTACCTTCAGGGTGAGCCATTTTCTGCATAGCCGTCGGGGCAATCATGATAGGCATTGATATCTTGAAACCCAAGACGGTGGTGGTCATGTCTATCTTGCTCACATCAATAAGTATGCGGGGTCGAAACCTGTACTTAATCAAACCCATCTATTTCAGAGAACAAAGCATACGCAAAATGCATATTAAGGGATTCTAAAATTCAGGTTCAGGGTTATGACAATTGCGAGTGGAGATAGAAAAGCTTACAGAATTCTCGAGAAAGCATTTCTGTTCTCATGCAAAGTCCATTGGTCCTCTGCACCCGATGCATAGTAATCAAACACCATCTTGGGCAACTTTTGCTTGGCAATGCCCTCATACTCGCTGACATTGGTTATCTCCATCGTTATGGTCCTTATGGACAATTCTTGGTGCTACCTCAGAAAACCTTGAGCTGTAAGAGAAACAATTAAATCAGATTAGCATAAAGTCATTTCACAATACTTCACTAACATTTTCTAGCTCTCAAACTGAGAAACCAATCGATTGTAATAAATAAATAAAAACTGAGAAAAGAATCCTGTATCATGGTAAGGGCATCTCCAGCTGTTCATCAAATCTTTACTCAAACTCAGATTCGAGTGTAACAATATAAACAGACAAACAAAGCTCTCTCCACTCCTTAACTCCAAGGCATATCCACTGAATAATACTAACTCAAGGGATACTCTTTTCTTTACTCAAACGTTCACAATGCTGTTTGTGGCTCCCAAAGTTACAATCGCGCCATTAGCAAAACTTCTACTCAAGTATATAGTTAAATGGAGTTCACCATGGAGTGCTTCATATCAAATTAAGCGTTTAACATATGGAAGGAGACGGTCTAAGATCTTGCAGTGGTGAGCATTCCTTATGTGGCAGGTAATCAACTGGTGTATGATTAATATAGTCAGAATAACAGGTTAGGGTGTGATTAACATCGGACTGCTAGAAGGGAAACAACAATTACACACCGGGAATTCAACTAGATAACAAATATACTTCAAGAAATTGAGGAACAATTCATACTCTCAAAGAAAGTAGATACAAGCTTGAAACATGTTATCAACGACAAGAACAAAAGATTCCTTTATCAGCATAAGAATCAAAGAATATGAAACTGGAAATTTTCACAATAGAGACAACTGAGAAGATAGCAATATGATTTTGCTCAATTCAAAAGTAATTTTCACAACTCAACTGAGTGTTTGGTACAAGTGTACAACTTATGCAGCAAAAAAGATGTACCAAAGGCTTAGGATAAAAGATTGGATCAAATTCCAGAACATTAGAAACAATTCATACTCACAATCAAAGTTGATAAAAGATTGACAAACTGTATCCCTTAAACTGAGATGGACAAAGTTTGTGTAATTTTGTTGTCTGTATCAAGATTCAAACAACTTGAAACTGGCATTTTCCCAACTTGTAACCATATAAGAGAAGATAGATAACTTTTCAGTTGAATCAACACCCTTTCTATTGGACACTAAAATCAAGGCAGACCCACATGATATTTCAGACACAGATACTGAAATTAAGACAGACCCAAGTTGGATACAGAACATTAATGACCATTCCACTACATAAAAGCAAGAAAATAGTGTACAGATAGAAAGGATTAGAGAGAGAAAAAAACAGACCTTGGACTCCGAGACTATTGAGAGGAGTGCATGAAGATATAAGCCAGTAGAGGAGGGGGAGTTGTAGATAAACCCAGAAAGAGAAAGGGATAGAGCTAAATGAATTTAACAAACAGTTATAGCAAAATAGGGATAAAAATAGATGGGTTTGGGATGAAGACAAATTGGGTGGGGGCATTGGAGAGCGATAAATAAACAGGGTTTTTTTGAGGATGGGTTTTTGGAGGTGGGAATTGTTCGAAACCACATCCGGCAACTGGGTGCATCTCCTCCACATACGTCTTGTGTGTTTCAGAGTATTCCTTCATTATCATTCCCCAATCCAAAATTTTCACACTTACTCGTCTTCTGTATTGTGAGGTTTGAGAAAATGTCGAAAAAAGGAAATTATTGCGAGATTTTGAACATTTTGTGGGTGTTTATAATCAAAACATTTTGTGGGTGTTCGTTGTCGTCTTCTTGAAAATTTTCCTTCCAGCGTCATCGAGGGTGCGTGGCAGAAACAAGTGGTGGGCTGGTGGTGGAATAATCAAAAAACTTGGCTCCAAAAAATTGAGAAACGAAAACTTTGGGTCCACTTTATCCAATTTCCATTTTCCAAGACTATAAAGATGAAACTAAAAATTACACTTTGGTCCTATAACATGGAATAATTGCTTAAGATATTTGACATTTTTCCCTTAATTTGGTTTTATTGTAACAATTTCCTCCTATGATTGTCGGTTAGGTTGCATTATTGAACTTATTTTGCCATTGTTACATTTAGGTGGAAGCAGTTATGCTCTGTTTGGAACATGTGGAAGGGAAGAGAAGAGAAGAGAAAATGATTTAGAAGGAAAATGGGAGAAAATGAGGGGGGAAATTTTACTGTTCCTATAACTTTATTTAGACATTTTCTCCCCTCTTTTCTCTCCAACCAAACAAAGGAAGAGAAAATTTTTAAACTTTCTCTTCCTTTCCCTATTTTCCAAACAGAGCTTTAGCCTTTCTTTTTTTTTTTCCATATGGTATGATAATAGAATAACTTAATTTTACCATAACTCCATCCTAACCAATCATAATGAGTATCAAACTCCTCTCCATAAAATTTGAATCCGCAACCTCACCAATTTCCTTTTGACAATATTATAAGGGAAATGATAATGCCAAAACCATTTTTGTTTGTGCCAAAACCGTTTTTGTTTGTGCCAAAAATATAGTGCTTAAAAACCTTGTACATTGTGCAAGGTACAAGACTCTTATGCACTACAGTTTTGACACAAATAAAAATGGTTTTGGCATTATCATTTCCCTATTATAATATATGTAATAGTCACTAAATAGTTTTATTGCAACTTCTTTGAAATAGTGAGTTAGCGTATATAGTGGAGATGCTCTAACGAGATGATTATTACATTTGAATAATGATGAGTAATATGAAATTGGTGTTTTTCTTTCCTTTTTTATTTGATACCGGATACTCGGGCCAACTTGCACACACTTCGATTAATTCCGGAGTCCTGAAATTAACGACCAACCAAACCTGTAGTGGCCTTAAGATTTGGAATATTTAGCCTCCATAAGAATGGAACATGTGACTTCGTAAATGAGCACTTATTGTTTTCTCATAACTGCATAGTCAAACCCCTTGGGATTAATGGGTGTTAAATTATAGCATGTGGAAATTTATTGAAACTTCTTCTTAAGTTGAGAGTTCAACTCATAAATACAATTAATTCTTTTACCAATAAGAGAACTTCTTTTAAGAAGACCATTCACATGTGGATTACCCAACAGAATTCAAACCAATTATTCAAGAGAAAGTATATCGTGTAATTTTTTATGAATTTTATAAATCTCAATGTAAGTGTAGCAAAAAGTACATGTCCTTGCGAATCACATTAACTCTAGCAATATTATACGTGCACATTCAATTTAATATTGTGCACGTAAAGATATCGTGTTTGAAATAAATAAATGGACATTTGAGCATGTAAGATGGGCCATCAATTTTTCCTTGATCTCATTGTGGGTAAGGTTTCTTATGCTATCTCTCGGGTTACAATTAATACTCTAAATTTAACCAAAAGAGGTGTTCAATTCTTTGTTATGCAGTGCTTGAAGTCTTGAGCAATGGTTAGTGTTTAGTATTAAAAAAGGGAATTGTTATTAGCACTCCATTTTTTTCTATTGGCACTTCATTTTTTGTCTCTATCCATAAAATGCATGGGTAATTTTATGTAATAAAGACAAAAAAAAAAGGGAGTGCCGATAGAGAAAAGTGGAGTGTCAATATCAATTCCCTTAAAAAATATCTTTAATTATGAGTACGAATTATTACAATCCGGAAACTTCCAAATAGTACTACAATCCGGAAACTTCCAAATAGTACTACAAGTTTAAGAAGCTAATTTACCGGAATTAACTTCCTTCCCCCAATATTTGGAAGGGCCCAAACTTACAACAATTGCAAAACATGGGTCTTATGAAAAGTGAGGCCCAAGGAACAAAAAAAATTCATACACCTTTCCTTCTCAGCCCAAATCCGCTTCAATTGCAGTCCAATAGATGATCCAATCAGAAAGAATTTGTGAGAGCAAGACAAGAGAATATTGTGGGGTGAATGATGGGCCGGTACAGGAAATTCAATCAATACACAGATAGGTCCAACTGCGTTTTGGAAAAGCACCACCAAGGTATTTCAGCAAATCATGACCCCCACCCACCCGTATAAAAGTGCTTAAATCCTGGGATACTCTATGAAAATGTCTAAATCTAAATCCTAGGAAAGATATCCTATGAAAGTGTCTAAACCACTAAAATCATATAATAGGAAAGTGCACCCTAAACTTAAACCCTAAGCTACCCTATGAAAGTATCTAAACCTATAAAAGTGTCTAAATCCTAGGGTACCCTATGAAAGTGCCTAAATCTAAACCCTAGGCTACCGTATGAAAGTGCCTAAATTCTAGGGTACCCTATGAAAATGTCTAAATCTAAACCCTAGGCTACCCTATGAAAGTGCCTATAATCCTAAGTTACCCTATGAAAGTGTCTAAACCACTAAAACTCTATAATAGGAAAGTGCACCCTAAACCTAAATCTGAGGTACCCTATGAAAGTGACTAAAATCCTAGGGTACTCTATGAAAATGTTTAAACCACTAAAACTTTATAATATGAAAGTGCACCCTAAACCTAAACCCTAAAAAAGATTGACTTACCTTAATGACAATTAAAAAAAGTAATTTACCTTAGTGGTAATTAGATGTCTCTTTTCTATACCTAGAGGTAAAAATCTAAATATTGTGAGAGCTTGGAAGAGGTAAAAAAATACTCCAGTGAGCGTGGATTTGGGGATTAATATTTTTCTATTTCATTATACTCAATCAATATAGTGGAATTCTCTTTTGTCTGTGGAGTAAGTATTTAGGTCGAACCACGTTAAATTTTGTGTTCTTCTTTTTCTTCTTCTTCTTTTTATACTAGTTTAATTTTGTGGCGTGTTTCCGTTATTATAGGGACTAAAAATCCCAACAATCCCAACAAGTTTATATGCATAGCTCAATTCCTCTTTTTTGGGTTTGATGCTTCATTGGGAGGTTTAGTTGTTTGTTGGCGTTCAGGGATCGTTGTTTTGGGAAGAAGGTGAGTAGGAGTTTAGTTCGACGGTTATTTGTTTATTTATTAGTAGTTCTGTTTCAAAAACAATGATGACGGTCATTATGCACTCTTATGGTTCTTGCGTTTAATTGGCAATTTGGCATCGTCTAGTTCCATGAGGTGTTTTTTTATAGACTCAGTACTCCCTACAAAAGGTGCTAGAGTCGTTCAATTGGGGTGGGAGTTTTTGTATGGAGCCTTGTCATTAGTGGAACTACTGTTGCAGCTATCACCATCTCTCTCTTTTTTTTAATCAGAAGACAATGATCTTTATTTAGAAAAGCCAAAAGGCACTAGCAAAGGACTCCGTCTAAAATACACTGAGAAAAATCTAGCAACATGCACTTCTCCAACATCGGGTCATCTTATCAATTGCTCATTGGTGTATTTTGTCTTGATAGGGAGTTTTGTCTTATTCACCATGTTTTCCTTTCATATGGATATGTTATTTGCCTCAAACAAATGCAATTTTAAGGAGGATCAACAAAATTGCTATCGCCTCAAACATCTGCAAGGGTTCATTTTCTTGTTATAATAATAATAGATGCACGCGGTAAGTTGTCATCTTTATTAGGGAAAATTTCAAAAAAAACCCTGACCCTTGCACGCAATGTCACAGACACACCTGAGATTTGTAAAATATAAATGCCCCACCTGACCTTTGCCCTCCGTTATCAATTAAACCCCCACCTCCATTTTCCGTCCAAAAACTAACGGATCTAGCAAAATGTCATGGGAAAATTTCAAAAAAAACCCTT